>JAECUM010004622.1:0-80780 GCA_016617855.1 Megalonaias nervosa | reverse complement strand
TATATGTGTGTGTGTGTGTGAGAGAGAGAGAGAGAGAGAGAGAGGGGGGGGGGCAATATAAATACATCTATCAGAAGCGGCACTTTACAAACAATATGAGGCTTCGATGGAAATATGTAAAAGTAAGGGTACTTTGTAAGTTTCCAACTAATTCTAATTCACACGTTACTGTGACTGAGCACGTGATTTTTCGCAGCAAGGTTCTATAGACTGATTCTCTTAAAGGCAACACACGTCAATATACAATATAGATACTATTCAAATTAGCTTAATGCTCCTTAGTGACACCTGAGACCTTGGTTTGTGCGTTCGTTAATTGTATCGTATATGCTCCTATGTTCATCATATAAATATATATGATGATGTAAAACATTAAATATGCTGTTTTTCTTGGTTTGTCTTTAACGTAGATTTTTAGTGCAAGATAGACTATTCATGGCGGTCAGTATAACTGGTGTAGGAAGAACCGGGGAAGAACCACTGACCCACGGGAAGCTACTGGTAAGCCTTCTCACATACCCACATTGGCCGAGCCAGAGACTCGAACCCAGGCAGACAGAGGTGAGGTGGCAGTGATTAGTAAAGGCGAGCGCTTTAGATAGCTCGGCTATCTTGTTTATAGTTTATAATTTGTATTTAAAAAGGGAATAGTTAAATTAACGCATTTTGTTCACTTTATTTTCTAATTATTGTTTAAACAGAAATAATGGGGCGTACTGCTTAATCAAGACCTCTACATCTCGATTTCTTGAGTTGGAGAAATAGAAGAATAAATATTTTGATCCACTAACTGGAAGAAGAAAAAAAAATATCATACAGGATTGTTCATTACTAGTGAACATTAATGGGAATCTATACGTTACAGATACGGTCAAACCTCCATGTGTATTTTCTTTTCTTTACACATTTATGTCTTTGAAAGGCACTCTACAATTAAGCTGTCTGAATGCCTCTAGTTGGATTATTCAGCACGTACTGAATACAACGAGACATTTGGTTTGAAGGTTGTACGCCTACATTGATTACAAATAGTACCAACTCGAAATTATCTCTAGAACGAATATCCAGTGAACATTTATGTAAATCATCTGCTCATTATTTCTCGTGTACATTGTAACTTTTATTCACTATAGAGACAAAATGCAAAAATTTCATAGTATTCCAGATAATATCAATAGTATGTATAAATCTCCTTTAGAGATGGTTCCGCTTGCAAAACGGTCTCAATTTAAAGTACATTCTCCTCTGAAAAGATATAATGTCGTTATTTAAAATGTAAAATACCTATATAGAATTCTCCCCTCCCCCGCCAGGCAGCTTGTACACACCAACCGATTTTAAAAACGGAAACGTATTAAGATTATCCGATATACACAAAAATTACTTATGTCATTCATTGATTTATAATTTCTAACGCGACTGCAGCCAAGTGGTCCCAAACATTGTAATCTTCTTCGCGTTTCACACCAATCAGAAGCTGGAAAAGTATAATTTCAATCAAGGGGTCGATGCACGACACACACATACAAAGTAGGTAAACACTGTATCGACTGAATCCAATGTATGCAATACCTAAATATAATATTTGACAAGAATTGCAAAAACAAAAACGGGAAAATATACTACTGGAATATAATTAGAACTTTATTAATTAGTACTGGTGATAGACCATTTTGAACTATTTGTAATTTAATTCGCTATACTGTAAGTTCTTTTTAAATTTTCACTTCTTTATTCTAGGGTAATAAATTATTTGTTGACTTTTACAAAACTTGTTAGTTTTCGCTCTTTCTATTAATTAGTTTAAAACCATTGAGTCGTAATAATACATTCTGTGTAATATTGATTGTACTGTTCGTAATATACGGAGAAAAAAGCTTTCAATCAATGAATCATATCACAAAATTCCTGTGAGAAAATGTTGTCACAGGCATTGAGTGTCAGCCTGTACTGGCCAGAGAGATCTCCAGTGACCTGGATATCCCGGATGCTGAAAAGAGACTATAACATGTTTGACCGGTGATGACGCAGTCACAATGTATAGTTTGAATTACCGGGGTTTCACTCAGGCGTGGCACGACTTCACCAATCACAATAGCATGAAAGAATGGATTGTGAACCTTTTTATGTCTCCTCCCGACACCCGGTTTACATTTCCTATACGGCGGTCAAGTGGCACATAATTTAAACATATGACGTAATGTTAATTTCAGTACGACTCTCAATCTTCCGTCTGATCCTAGCCTACGGCTCCCAATGTAAACCTACTGCGTAATGTTATATCCCGTACGGTTCTCAATCTTTTGTCTGACCCTATACAGACCTATGGCTCCCAATGTAAACTTAGTGGATAATGTTAGACCCCATTGATGCCAATGTACCACATATTATTATTCCTGTTGATTTAAACGTAATAGATGTAGTATATAAAGTACAGTAGGAAACAGCTTTTTGCACAAACTTGTCGGAATAAATTTTAATATATATATATCATGGCAATCATAAGTTATCATCATCGTAGAATCAGTACATATTTGTCCGCCACACTCATCTTCGCTCAGTATTAATATGAGTAACTCAAGGCCACATAGTGATGTGTTTGTAATGAAACCTGTTTATGAAAAGATTGATGTTCCTTGTTTATAGAGTATATATTACACTGATATAAATACAAGGATTATTTTTTTTAAAAATATTCTTAATTATGACTAGAAGTCCTTTATGCGGAGTTATCTTGTATATCGAGGTCATGTGCGTCCGTGAAGGCATTGTAACAATCCAGGAGTTTTACTTGACTGAGCGGTGTCAAACCCAGGCGCTATTCCGCTAGAAGTCATAAGTTTCTCCTAATTCCAAAGACGTCCATAAAGTTGTAAATTAGCCCAACTTGTCCCTTCTATAAATAATTTTACTCTAATCAATACAAGACCACAGATCTCACAACTTTCTAATTCTATATCAACCACACATCTGTATGGTTTCTCTTCATCAACTTTCCGTACCGTCAGCATTGCACGCGTAAAACTATACAACTCCCCATAAACACAGGAAAATAATTTTACCACGCCACCTTAGGCCAGTCAAATAATGGTTTTAAGCTATAATCAAATGCGCATACTCCGAATTTATTACAGTATGATACGATGTCATGTATTGAGGACCATTTCGAAACAATTTCTGTATGCGGTTACATTGGATCACAAATGGTAGATTTTCCTATTGATTTTATAGAGTATGACGATTAGGATAGATTCTTTCAGTCTCGAGGAAATAAACAAATTTATGAAAAGAATGAACAGTGTGACTTGATAAGAATGGCAAATTCTAGTTTACATGTATAGTAACCAGTAGCCAGCGTGTACGCCATACCTGTCAGGTGTGTTATGAACAATCATGGTTAAGTTCGTCTGCTATAGTGGCCTTCTGGAAAATAGGCCTAAATGAAAGATAGGAAAAGAAAAGGAATAAACTATACTACATTGACTCCATAACTTACCCTAAGGGAACTTCACTCTCTCAGACTAAATCCTTGATTAATCTGCAGTGAAATCGTTCAATGCCGTTCCGTTATGTGTAATCAACGGCGTCTACCCTTACCGTAACTAACCACGTGATCAACAGAACAAGATTTATTAACTCGTATTCAGAAGTTAGGTCACCCCGATATCTCCCGCTGTCTCTTCTTTTCATGTCACTGCAATTTTGTAAAGAAATTTTTTTACGTTTTCTGTGTTGATGATGGTCATACCGTTTTTACCGTGTTTATTTTTATTCAAGCATGTATAACACAGCAAATTCGTGAATCAAATATGTAATTCAAGGAAAATGTCATTCATTAACATCTACTTGTAGCTAACCTAAGTCACCATATTTATTCGAAGACGTTGCAGTCAAAAGCAAATTCGCAAGCCTGAAAGCCTGTAATAGCCATTGAGTTTGTTACGTGATTGTTCAGAATAGGAAATGCATGTTTCTGCAATGTCCACATCAGGGAGAGGTCAATGTGCAAGGTCCCCAATCTGAGCTCCCCAAACTAACCTGCCACCCCAGCGTCCTTGATCTTAGGTGGGCTGGATACTCGCCATCGGTAAGGAAGGTAGAGAGGTTTTATCTTGCTACCCTCTAGAATGGACCCATCCGTTCACCTTACAGCAAAATTTGGTTGGTCCCTAACACGCGGGATTGCTTAGCAATGGATCTAGAACACCATTGTCCCGCCAGGGGAGAGGATCAATAACCGCTTCTCCCACAAGCGTTTTGCCTCCATTAAAAGAAGTCACATTCAGGTTCACAAGGGAAATAGTTACGTCAAATAAATATTTTTAAAGGAACTATAGATGTAATTTTTATTATGTCAATCAATATAATGACTTGTGTACACGATGACAGTTTATTGCTCATACTTACAACTACATTCAAAATGAGGGACTTTCTGCCACTTGTCACTACTTTTGTAGCTTCTTTTGATTTTTCATTTCCTGGCTCTGTGATAATATAGAATCATACAATATTTCCAGCTTTCCGGACTCTTTAAAAACTGTGACCGTCTATTCTCCAAGATTACCAGCAAGGTTGCACCAGCACATAGGAACTAAAACTTCACTAGTTTTACCGTCTACGTAGCGTTAGCAATTTGTTGCTGTCGCACTGTTGGTCAATTTCCTCTACGCGAATTTAAACAAAATTGCAGGTTCTAACGCATTTTATTCTGTTTCCGCATGTATTGTACTCAAACTATTTAGAAGAAACAACTTACAAGAGAATTTATACAATATTGTTTTCTTTCATACATTCTTTATGCTTTCCATTCTTTTTATATATTGTCTTGTGCGCATCTTCTAGATCTTGGAGAGGAGCGAGAAGAGATTCGAATAAAGTAAACAGAAACTGCGAGGCCTTTATAATACATAACATGAGACTGTCAACATGCCTGACCATTGCCATTTTATCACATGAAAATACTGCAGCTAACAGGAACTTAAGTAGACTATTTTTCCTTACAAAGTATAACACAAGGATTGAACGTTTTATATTCATTTATATTATATGACAACTCATGGGGGGGGGGGGGATTTGAATGATATAGTTGGCTCTAATGTAGTATATTCCGTCACGCATGTGCGCGAAGATTTCCTAAAATACAGCTTGCTATTATCCGTGGAGTAAGGTCAAAGCATTTAATAATGTTTTGTTACGTATATGTAACTAAATTATTTGTGTTAGTTTTAAATTTCTTTTTTTTAATTTTTGTTTCATTACATTTCATTGTAATGATAAATTCTTACTAGATTTGACATTTTTGCCAGTAAATTTAGTCAGTTCTTTTAGCCTGATTAGAAAGCAAAAGTATTGCTTTATTATTATTTTTAGCTGACCTTGGTTCAGAGATTGGTAAACACAGAGTGAAAATGATTGGTCATTACCAAGATTATCTTCAGCCCACGTGTTAGCTCTGTTGTGAACAGCTTTTTTCAAAATTCATTTCCAGTGTGGGAATTTTTGATTCTTAATTGAGGCTATAGTAGTCTAAGTGCTAATTGACGTGTTACTTTACTGCGTTTTTCGAATTAAGTGACCACGTAGCCCCGTCACGTGACTCATCACGTGGGTCTGAAATTGCGTTCTTAATTGGGTTTAATACTCATTATCAGTGATATTTCGGTCAGTCGTATTCTGCACCTTTAGAGCTCAAAGTGGTTTTTCTTTAAAATGTTGATGACAGTTGATTTAAAATTCTTCAATTTTTTTGGATTTAATAATTTATTCACTCTAGAAAAAATGCAAAAACTCTTCTTCATCAAAATTCTTGGACAAAGGCATTTAGTGGAAATCTATTCTGGAAATCTAAACTTGAACATTATAAATTGTGATTCAACGAGGAACTGTTGACATCAGTACAACGAAATCACCTGACGTCATCGTCCTCCATCTTGGAACTTCGTCGGGATTCGAACATCAATTCCTTCAGAACTTTTTAGTAAGAAGGACTTATATTTTTAAAATCCAGTATTCATTTTTGGATTATATTCACAAAATCTAAGTCCTTTTTCATATTTTTACCTTGTTTTCTAGGAAAATAAATTATTTTCTTAAATTTACAAAGCTTGTTGGCTTCACTCTTTTCTTTGTTACTTTGTAAGAGCCTTTGTCACGTAACAAAGAAATTTGGGGCCTCGTCCTTGGGATATTTGAATTTTGGCTAAAATATTTCAAAAAGTTGTTTTTTGAAATTTAAATTCCTCTTGTTTTTAAATCCCAAGTACTATTTTACATTTTGTTTGAAATATTTAGTGAAATCAACAGACTTTTTCACAATGTCATCAAAAGTGGAGACTTTTCTTTCTAGTCCTACTCAAGAGCAGTTGGATAGTTTAAAAAAAGATGAATTCCTTGAACTTGCCAGAAAATATAATCTTTCTGAGGCAAAATCTTCCTTAACGAAGCAAGAAATTAAAAACATTTTGATTCATTATCTGGTTGAAAAGAATGTTTTGGATAAGAGTGTTTTGGCTTCGGTCAGTAAGTCTATATCAGACTCTGACATAAAAGTAAATGAATTAAAAATGAAATACAAGATGGAATTGGAGTTAAGGAAGCTCGAGTTTCAGAAAGAGGAGAGAGAAACAAATGCAGCTGCAATTGGAAAAAGAAAAAGAACAAAGGCATTTACAAAAGAAGAAAAACAAATGCGATTTGAAAAAGAAGAGAGAGAGAAACAAATGCAGTTACAATTTGAAGAGAGAGAGAGAGAGAGAGAGAGAGAGAGAGAGAGAGAGAGAGAGAGAGAGAGAGACATAGAGAGAGACAGAGAGACAGAGCAAGAGAGAGGGAGAGAGAGAGAATATCCAATTAATTTAAAAGAAATAGAGCTGGCAAGCGAAATACACATTCCAACTTCACATACAAATACAATTTTTGATACTACAAAGAATTTTACGATTGTGCTCCCTTTCAGAAAAAAAGAAGTAGGAAAATATTTTTCACGCTTTGAAAAACTTGCTGAAAATTTGAAATGGCCAAGGAGCATTACAATGTGTACTTCTTGGTAATATGTACGATTCACTGTCATTTCAGCAAAGTGCTGACTATGATGTGGTTAAGGAATGCACCTTAAAGGGTTACGAGTTAGTCCCTGAGGCTTATCGGGAAAAATTAGAAACTATGAAACAAAAAAGCTGGATAGACCTATGTCGAATTTGCAAGAGCAAAAGAGCAATTGTTTGATAGATGGTGCTTAACCAAGAAAGTTGAACAAGATTATGAAAATCTCAAACAACTTGTATTACTTGAAGAGTTCAAGAACTGTGTTCCTAGTGACATTAAGACTCATCTTGAAGAGCCTGAGGTTGAAACTTTGGAAAAATGCTGCTCTTGCTGCTGACAACTATTTATTAACTCATAAAGTTCCTGTTGTAGGTAAGTCTTTCACTTAGCAGTCTACTGGTAAAGAGGTATTTCAGCCTAATATGACTCCTTCTAAAACTCAGTCTTACACAACTTTTAAAAATCAAGCTTCTGATAAGCTAGATTCAAAATTCTTGTCTCTTCCTACATGAACCTATTGTAAGAAGAAAGGACATATTACTTCTGATTGCTTCAAATTGAAATATAAGCATCAGAATCAAGACAGACTTATCCCAAATGCTCTTATTTATAAGTGGTCAAGATTATGGTCATGTATTGAAAGCAATACATGTGTTGGGTCTAATAAACCCCAGTCTGATTTTATTATGGAGAATTATGAACCATTCATGTCGAAGGGTTCTATATCACTCTTGGGTGATTTGGCCAATCCTATCCCTATTAAAATTTTAAGGGATAAAGGAGCTTCTCAGAGTCTTTTATTATCAGGTACATTGCCTTTTTCTGAGAAATCTTGTTCTAATGAGAGTGTTCGCATTCAGGGAGTAGAGTGAGGCTTTGTTAATGTTCCTCTCCATTCTGTAAATTTGTCATCAGACTTAGTTTCAGGACCTGTGACAGCCGGAATATGGTATTCTTTACCCGTTGAGGGCACTCATTTGTTAGTAGGCAACGACGTAGCTGGAGAAACGATTGTGGTTAATCCACTTGTAACTGACAAACCTTGTTTGGATCGGAAAGTTGATCCTATTGAAAATGAAATCCCTGATTTATACCCAGCTTTTGCAGTTACCAGAGCTATGGCAAAGAAAGCTCATGAGAATGATTTCGATAAGGAAAATATTCCTTTAGCTGACACATGCATTGGTCAGGGTTTTGATGAGGTCACTTTTACTCCTTGTTTGGATCAATCAAAAGGTATTGATCGCAGTGATCCTCTTTAAAATACTCAGTCTCTTTTTCTAATCAGGGTAATAAACGACAATCACTTGTCGTCGAACAGGATCGAACAGATCCTGAGATCTCCTGTTTGTTTCAGAGGGACATTAGTGAAACTGAAGCCACTGAAGTACCTGTCTGTTATTTCAGTAAAAATGAAATTCTTATGAGAAAACGGAGACCTCCCGAGGTACCTGCTGGTGATGAATGGTCAGTGAACTATCAAATTGTAGTTACAAAATCTTACAGACAGGAAATACTTAGTCTGGCCCATGAAACTCCTCTGGCTGGTCATTTAGGGATTAATAAGACTTATCACAAGATCTTGACTCACTTCTATATTGGCCAAAAATCAAAAGGGATGTTTGCAAATTCTGTAGATCTTGTCACATTTGTCAAATGATAGGAAAACCAAATCAGAAGATACCTAAGGCTCATCTACAACCTATTCCTGCATTTGACGAACCATTTAGTATAATAATGGTAGATTGTGTTGGTCCCTTACCTAAGACCAAGTCAGGCAATCATACCTGTTCACCATAATGTGTGCGTCAACAAGATTCTCAGAGGCAATTCCTTTGAGGAATATTAAAACCAAAACTATAGCTTTGATAAAGTTTTTTTTTACTCAATTTGGCCTTCCCAAATCTTTCCAATCAGATCAAGGGTCAAATGTTATGTCTGGAATTTTCCAGCTAGTTATGCTTGAATTTGGCATTCAGCAATTGAAGTCAAAAGTGAAATTATGGTTTCACAAAACTTCAATAGAGAGAACGTTTGAGTCCTGTAATAGAGTTCTTTCTCTCTTGCTCATTCTTCAAACTTTTTTCAAATTAGATTTTACGGCCCTTACAAAGTTAAGAAGAAAATGAATGAGTTAAATTATAATAACAGTACATTGATCTAAATAAAAATAATGGAGCATTATTATATTGAGAGATATAGCCAGATAAATCACGGAATTAATTTACTTGTGCCTGTCCCACAAACTGAGGATTCAAATAAATAAATTCAATCGGACTCTACTGATTCTGAAGCAAGAAATCTTAGGAATTTGGAAATTATGCAAAATCTGGACGAGAAACGTTCGCATTTGCAAAACACAAGAAAAGAATGAACTTAAACAGTTATTATTCGCATATGAGCACTTGTTTCAAGATATCCTTACGAGAAGAAACAAAATTTTTCATGACGTTGAAATTGTAAATTCAAAACCTGTGAAACAACACCCATACAGGATGAACCTTCTCAAACAGGAATACTTAAAAAGGAAATTCAGTATTTGCTGGAGAACGATTTCATAGAGCCCAGTAAAAGTGACTGGAGTTCACCATGTATACTTGTTCCGAAACCAGATAAAACTTTCCGTATGTGCGCTGATTATACGAAGGTGAACAGTGTGACAAAGAGAGAATCATTGCCATTGCCAGGAATCGATGACTGCATTGATAAAATTGGAAATGCCAAGTATGTCACCAAATCTGACCTTCTAAAAGGATTTTGGCAAATTCCACTAACGGAAAGGGCAAAGGAAATTTCGGCATTCGTGACTCCAGATGGACTCTATCAATATAAAGTAATGCCGTTCGGGGTGAAGGGTTCCGCAAGTACTTTTGAACGTTTGATGAATATGATTACCTCTGGTCTAGATAATTGTGATGCTTACATTGATGATGTCATCATCTACAACGACACCTGGAAAGCACATCTAGCCAAGGTTCGGAAATTCTTTGACAGACTCAGTGATGCAAGTTTGACAATCAATTTATCTAAAAGTGAGTTCTGCCGTGCTTGTGTAACTTTTCTAGGATATATTGTGGGACATGGATAAGTTAAATCTATTGATGCTAAGGTCAAGGCTATCTCTCGATTTCCCTGTGCATGTCAGTAAAAGGCAATTAATGCGATTTTTGGGTATGGCCGGATACTATCGAAAATTTTGTTCCACATTTTCTAATATTGCAGAACCTCTGACAAACCTGTTGAGCAAGAAAAACAAGTTTCTTTGGACTGAAAAATGTCAGGAGGGTTTTGTCAAGTTAAAGGCCATACTTAAAGGTGCACCAGTTCTTACAACTTCAATTTTCAACGAATCTTTTAAACTATCTGTTGGTGCAAGTGATGTTGGGGTTGGGGCAGTATTGATTGTAGAACATAGCATAGGTGCTTATCAGCCAGTATGCTATTTTTCTAATAAATTAAATAAGCACCAAAGAAATTACTCAACAATCGAGAAGGAATATTTGGCTTTAATTTTGGCATTACAGCATTTTGAGCTTTACGATAGTTCAGCTCCTTCTCCGATTGTTGTGTTTAGTGATCACAACCCCCTTACTTTCATCGACAAGATGAAAAATAAAAATCAAAGATTATTAAGGTGGAGTTTGTTTTTACAAGAATATAATTTTGACATCAGGCACATCAAAGGAAAAGACAGTTTGATTGCAGATGCACTTTCCCGTGTATAAAAATATTATTTCATGTACACCTTGTATAATTCATAAGAGTTCTTATGTAATTTTTACCTCATGTATAATTAACATAAGGTAAAAAGAAAGCTTTATTACAAAAGTCTTTCTTCTTCTTTATGGGGGAAGAGTTACGTATATGTAATTAAATTGTGTTAGTTTTAAAATTTCTTTTTATTTTATTTTTGTTTCATTACATTTTATTGTAATGATAAATTTTTACTGGATTTGACATTTTTCCCAGTAAATTCAGTTCAGTTCTTTCAGCCTGATTAGAACGCAAAAGTTTTGCTTTATTATTATTTTTAGCTGACCTTGGTTCAGAGGTTGGTAAACACAGAGTGAAAATGATTGGTCATTACCAAGGTCATCTTCAGCCCACGTGTTAACTCTGTTGTAAACAGCTTTTTTAAAATTCATTTCCAGTGTGGGAATATTTGATTCTTAGTTGAGGCTATAGTAGTCTACGTGCTAATTGACATGTTACTTTACTGCGGTGTTCGAATTAAGTGACCACGTAGCCCCAGCGAATGTGGATATGTGAGAAAGCCTGCCAGTAGCTTCCCGTGGGTCGGTGGTTCATTCCGCGGATTTCCCGGTTTCTTCCTCCACCATTAATACTGGTCGCCATGTATAGCCTATCGTGTGCTGAAAAATGGCGTTAAGCTCCACAACAACAACAACAACAACAACACGTAGCCCGTCACGTGACCTATCACGCGGGTCTGAAATTGTGTTCTTAGTTGGGTATAATACTCATTCTCAGTGTTTTTTCGGTCAGTCGTATTCTGCATCTTTAGAGCTCAAGGTGTTGTTTTAAATGTTGATGACAGTTGATTTAAAATTCTTCAATTTTTGGGGATTTAATAATTTATTCACTCTAGAAAACATGCAAGTGCTTTTCTTCATCAAAATGTTTTGACAAAGACATTTAGTAGAAATTTATTATGGAATTCTCTACTGGAACATTATAAACTGTGATTCAACGAGGAACTGTTGACATCAGTACAACGTCTTCATCTGACGTCATCGTCCTCCATCTTGGAACTTCGTCGGGATTTGAGCATCGATTCGTTCATAATTTTTTAGTGTTAGGACTTATAATTTTAAATTCTAGGATTAATGTTTTGATTATATTCAATAACTGTAAGTCCTTTATCATATTTTTACGTTGTTTTCTAGGGAAATAAATTATTTTGTTAAATTTACAAAGCTTGTTGGCTTCACTCTTTTCTTTGTTACTTTGTACGAGCCTTTGTCACGTAACAGTGTAATTCAGTCGATCTTTCTTCCAGTTTCATCAGTACTAACTTTAAAAGAAAACGTGCATTTATTGTTCAGCACTTTCTTTGAGTGCACAAGAATAAGAATTATTTTCTAATGTACTATAAATAAACACTGTGGCTGCCGGATAGGATATATGTATATGATACTTCATTTTCTCTAGAACTATGAAGAGAAAGCAAATTTTTGATATAAGGAACAATATTACAACGCTCTGTTTAAAAACGGATTGCAGAACAAAAGTTCGCGTCTAACTCAAGCAAGACTTAGGAATATATATGTTCACCCAAAACTTTGGAAAAGCGCTTCAGAGTCACACGGTAGAACCAGGTTCAAATTTCTGAAGGGTAAGATATTTTTACTGTTTTTTCATTCATTACAAAACTTTTGAATCCATCAGTGATAATAATAATAATAAAGAGGAATGTGGACTCATTTAACTGCACTTTCCCTACATAATTGGCTAAATTGAATCCGAGATTCCCACCTGGGCCAGCCGGGGTCTGCTGCCTCGGTGTGTCTTTTGGAAGCAGGGCATTTCTTAGGCCGATTGAATCGATTTCGCCCAATCGGGCCCAGTACTCGCTGTGGCTCTGCTTGTTAGTACTTTTAAAATATACATTTATAGAGAAAAAATAATTTTAAATCGATGGAAGAAAATTTTAAGTTCAATATCATATAAAACTTGTTTAAAAGTTTATTTCCAAGTCCATAGCTCAGAGGGGGCCCCGCGCGTAAATTCAGAGGGCCCCGGCAA
Source organism: Megalonaias nervosa (assembly GCA_016617855.1). NCBI lineage: Eukaryota > Metazoa > Mollusca > Bivalvia > Unionida > Unionidae > Megalonaias > Megalonaias nervosa. The sequence continues at coordinate 67,970 of JAECUM010004622.1, read as the reverse complement.
ATGATCCAAATCGGGCCCAGCGTTTGCTAAGGCCCTTACTGTTGGGAAGGGCATTCAGCCCATATCTCCTCGGCATGATGTAAGGAATGGAGTATTAAAAGTTCTGTTAGAAGTAACAGCAAGAAACGGGATTAGAAAACAACAAAAACTTATTACAAGGCTAATTCTGGCATGCCAGTGGTTATATGAGCGTAAATAGGGACAAAAGAGGCAGTAGGGAACAATGGAATATTTTTTGTTAAATAAGCTCATATGTTTAACATGCGGGAGGCGATATAGGGACAAAAGTTTTTATTGGGACACAAAAAGTACGACTGTTACAAGTGGCTGACCTGAATGGCGGTGACTTAACAATACTGTTAGAGTTTACCTCTATAGGCGTAAGTATGGGAAATCCTATGTAAAATGGGCCCATAGGTTTAACACGCGTGAGGCGGTATAGGAACAAAAGGGGGTTAAAAGATCAAAAGTTTTTATAGGGAAAGAAGGGTCTATAGGGACAAAAGTGTTTATAGGAACAAAAGAGTTTATACTGACAAATGGGTTTATGTAAACACAAGGGTTTATATGGACAGAAGGGTATATAGGGAGAAAGGGTTTATGGGGACGAAATCGTTTATGGGGACGAAGGTTATTATCCAGACAGAAGGGTTTATGGGGACAGACGTGTTTACGGGGAGAAACGGAAATGGTAACATTAAAATTAAAATGTTTACAATCCAGTACATCATATAATTGCTTTAAATGACCACTCCTTTACTCGCCACACTATATTGTGCACTAAACTCAACTACCTGGGATTACATTCATCAAACGGATGCGAAAAAGAAACGTTGTTTCAAAGCTGGCTGGCGTAGAACAGGAAGAAGAATTGCAGTTATCTCCCTTTCGCCATTTCCGGCACAGCCATTTAAAAACTCGGCAGTTCATTTAGATGACCTAATTCAAATCATTAAATCGTCAACTTTAGTGTCAACTATCCAAGAGATACCACTGCGTATCGCTTTTTTCAATGCCCAATCAGTAGGACCACCGGAAAAGCGCACAGAAACAGTTAACTTTATCAACGATCACAATATCGACGTCTCTTTCCTGACAGAAACATGTCTAAAAATATCAGGCGATGAGCCCAAGTGCGTGGATCTAACACCCCCCGAGCAGCAGGGAAGGTGAATCTTACAACTTTTTCAAGTAGAGATTTCGCTGAAAAATAAAGTTTCCTACAAAAATGAAAATACAAGCGTCAATAACGTTAAAACCAAAGCCTCTAACCGACCCGAAACTTTTCTATTTGGGTTAGCATGTTTTCTTACTTTATTTTTTGAGATTTATGTTTTTGATTTTTATGGCGTGTTTGTTTATTTAGCCGCTCACTCAGTCTTTTTCGTCGCTCTCCCTGCTGCAATGTGGGTGTGCTTAATTAAATCATTATTATATCTATAATGGAATCTCACACAGCTAAACTAGCTCGACAGCGACCCGAGGCAATTAAGAAATATCTTGCCGTCCGTGAGTCTGTCAAACAAAAATTACAAGAGCGTCAGCAGTCTCAAGTGGAATTTACAGAGGGTACAGAACAGTTATTTAAACCAATTGTCGAACCAAGAAAGAAAATTGTTAAAGAAACTGAGGCAACACAAAAGCTCTTGAAACATTGCCTATTGATATTGCTGGGCGTCTTCAGCCTCCTCAACCACCTCCGGAAGGTCAGCCACGACCTCCGCCAAGAGCCAGAATTAACATCATAGATAAATTCACGCCTGAAGGTATTGCCGCTATCAAGGATCGAGACCAATTACTTGATATTGCCCTGTTTGGATATTATAATAGAGAAAATTATCTAAAACCCGAATATGTTAGATCTATGAGACTTATCGATTGGATTAGGGATGTATATCGCATCGCTACTAAAAGATCTGAGGAAAACATTAATAATTTTAATATTTTTAGCCAGACAGTAGATGAGCATATTGATCGAGTAAAACAAGAAGAAAGACAAAAAGAAGAAGGAATGAAGTCTAAACTTAAAGACGTTGAACGAGCAGGGAAACAAAAAGAAAAAGAAGATTTGGAATATGAAGAAATTAGACGAAGGAGTGAATCACGTTCACCAAGTATGCAACAACTGGAAGTGGTCTTGGTACGGGTACCAGGGGAAGTGGTCTTATTTCTCCATGTCCCTGCAACGTCCTTGCCGACGTGGACAGAGTAGAAATTTTGATTGGAGAAAAACGAGCTGGTAATAATTCCCCATAAATTATTAATGAAGCAGCTGCTATTTGTCAGAGATTATTTGCAGGCGGTATCATGGATATTAATGTTTATCGGTCCCTCATTGCCTATGATTACCGCAGTGATTGATTAAGGATATACAATTAGATCAGTAACAAGAAAATATGATGATCATACATAATGCTCACCGTGGACAGACCATGGCCAGGGTGATAAATTTGCGATTACCTGCATATAAAGCGTACTACTGAGATAGATTCAGTGATGTTGTTCAGGGTATATTTAGATAGCTCCGAAAGCAATACCATTTGCAAAGCAACTGGGGATGAAAACTATTGATGTTTTTTGTAATAAAGTTATCGGTACTGTTGGTGATGTTGCCAGTAAAGCAATCTCATCAATCAAGGATAGACTATAACGATTAGTACGACGAAAACCTCAGCCAGTAAAATTACCCAGCACAGAAATTATGCCTGCAAATGTTAGCAAAATAATAAATCAAGCTGCAAATAAAAAATTAGCAGAGTTGGCTATGCCTGCAAATGTTAGTAAAATAATAAACAGGCTGCGAATCAAGAACTAGCAGAGTTGGCTGGTGTACCCCTATCAGGAAAAGAAAGAGAATAAAATATAGTTGCTAGTCTGAGAGCAGTAAGTGGGCTTCGTGTTAGACGATAACACATATAATAAAGATGTTCAAACGTATATCTGATCACGCATTCGACATGAACACACCAGTTCTCAAAGATGAATTGGTACGTGATTATTAGTATTATTCTTATGACGCACGTGTACCTGACAAACGTGGAAGAATCGAAATTACAAGTTCAGGATACAAGCAGATATTTCTTACCTGCTGAGGCATTTATTGAGATCGAAGGTAGACTTTTACAATTAGATAATACAGATTAAGGAATTGGTGATAGAGTTGGTTTTGTTAATAATGGTATCATGGCGTTATTTAAAAGCTCCGCATACATGATTGATGGTCGGGAAATTGAGGTTTGTCATGGCGACATCGACGTTGCCACGACGATACTTGGACTTGCAAGATACAGCGATGATTACTTGAGATCAGCTGGTCCATCAATGATGTTTGCAAAGGATACATCTGATCATCCAGAAAACAGAAATGTAACACTAAATGCAGCTGGGGACGTAGTTGTATCAATGAATGAAAATTTCCACTTGGGATTCACAACACGTCGATCAATGTTGAACGACGATGAAGAATTTTCATGTGCAATTCCACTGTCACATATCTTTAGATTTTGTAGAAATGTTAGAAAGGTTATCTTCGGGGAAAAACATACAATCTTTCTTGTGCGAAAAAATGCCGACGATGATGCAATATGGCACGCTGAAGGAGCTAAAGCAGCTGCAGTAGAAAACATGTAATTAAATCGTTCATGATATTATAATGTCATATCATCATGTTAGTGTTACTCTGACTCCTGCTCAGATTAAAAACTACCATCAGCGTCAAAAGAGAACTGTGGAATAAAAATATCGCTGAAACGAGGACTGACCTCAAGTTGTTCAAATAAACTATCACTGACTGAACGTCAACTCAGGCATTTCAATGACGCCAAACGATCAAAGACCGGTGTACGACTTGGTCTTTCTGCGGGTGCCGTTGGCGACATTGCCAAGACGGGTGGTACATTTCCGGCGATTCTCCCGGGAATCATCGCCGCATCGGGTTCAACTTTGCAAAAGTGGCTGCACTCGGTGCAGTTGGTACAGCATCTGGAATGGCATTAAAGAAATTAACCAGTGGAAACGTCGCCAGTGACCCAGCTAAGGCAGAACTTCGACGAGTAGGCACAGAGTTAATAGGACAAAAAGTACGTGATATATCAGCTATAATAGCAAAAGGTCTACTAGAAATGAAACATATAAACACCGGACAAGGATTTGCAGATGCACTCAAAAGAGTTGCATCAAAACGTCTATACTTCCTCTATTAGTAAAAATCGCACAGTTTACTAGAAGTAGACAAATAGCAACCGAAGCGACCGGAAGCGGACTTAGACTTCCAGAAACCAATCGCAGAGGAAAATTATACAAAAAACGATAAAATTGAAAACACCCGCATCTAGTTTTGATTTACTTGATTCTGCTGCGCGATTAAATATATAAAAAACTTCAGAGGCATTTTCATGCGAGATCAATTACCAAAACAACCAAATCGTGTTGAGACCGAAATCATCAATCTCGATGGAAGTTCTGGGCCAGGTACTAGCTGGGTTGCATACGCTATTGATCCACGTGGAATTATTTATTTTGATTCGTATGGACTGGCACCACCGAAGGAATTTTTAAAATAGTCGACACAGTACGAAGTACTGCGAAAACTCCCGTATGGTATTTAACATTACCAACACAGACAATAACTGATACGCCAATATGTGGACGTGAAGTACTTGCTGTACTCGACGCTGTGTCATCATCAACGAAGCCGCCTCATAAAGTCGTGCACGAGTATACCATGTTGTCCAACATTTTAAGCAGGTCTTAGTAGATATACAATGGTAAATATTTTCGGAAGATCTTCTCGCCCGAGTAAAACTCGGCAAGGTGACTTATCCAAGTACGCAACACTTGAAAAAATCAGAGACGAGATATCTAATCTTTTACGTCTCGCAGATGTGGACCAAAATGAAGTTGTTGTTTTTCGGGATCAACAAGGACGATTAAAAACGAGCAATATCCCACTGACAGATATTATTCTGCGAGTTCCAGATGCGACCGAAAATAACTTAGCGGTATTTACTAGAAACGGTAAAATTAATGACTCTGAGGAATCAATATTGACACTCATGGGAGAAATTGCTGGACGTCTCAGAAGAATTAGAGATATTATATATGGCGATCTCAACATGAGCAAAAAATCAATTATTAACGTGAGAGAACCAAAATCAGACGATGATGTGGCAACAAAAAGATACGTAGACATCAACAATGCCACGATCAGAACTGAGATCGATGATCGTTTATTATCAGCAGGTGATACAATGACTGAATACAGAGACTGGTCATAAAACAGGAATGAAATGACTTGTGTGTCACTCACTTTACATATTTTTATTCGACCTGCAACTAAATTCAATTTATGGAAAACCACAATTTCCTATGGAATTGTCGGTCAAACTATAAACAGTTTCTCTTCCAGAACCTTATAAACTTGTAAACATGGTTAGCTTTTAAACGCAAATTTCAAAAAATAAATCATTTATAACTTACAAACATGGCTAGAATCAGGTACACAAAACTTCTACCCTCAATGACAGACAAAAGTGAAACACAAAATATAATTTAAATATACATAACAACACACATCCATAGTAGAGAGTTTGTTAATCGGAATACTTTTTGAAAATAACTACGTCATTGTAACTTTTGAGCATGTTTTAAATAGATGTTCCATGTATGTACTAATTATATAAGCAAAATATAGAAAAAGGTTATCAAATAATGTTCGTTAAGAATATGTACCTTTCTGAGCAGGCATTCTTTATACGAGCTATCCTTTAAGACAGATCTCATCTTATTCAGACGTATGTTATGGACGGATGTTTCATTATAGTTGTTTCCTTGTAGCATGACGATTCAAATAAAGTCTTTGGATCTCAAAGAAATATTACAAAAATACATACATGCATACACAACAAGCAGAACATGGATTTTATATCGGTTTTTATCCAAATAGCCTTAGAGTAAATGATTCAGAATGGCAAATAATATACAGGGCCAGTTGCCAGCTTGCACTCCAAACCTGTTAAAAACACATGTGACTTGTATCATCTCACTGCGACCTTACTAAAGAGAGCAAGTATTTAACGATTTGGAGGTATTTGCAGAAGTGGAGAATGAAGATAAATTCTACTATTTTGACTTCAAGACTTACCTTGAGTTAATTTCGAAAGTTTTCTGAGTAAAGCTTTGATGAACCTGTCGTAATATCGTGCAACTATCGATTGCTGTGTTCATTGAAGGCAGTTGAACTTACACGCAACTGATCACGGGATTAACCGGACAAAGTTCAATGGTACATTGTCGGGAAATTAGATCACCCAGATGCATACTTCATTTTTCATGACGGTATCCTATTTGAAACCGTTATGAGACAGAGGATATGATGTTGATTGTCTACGAACATCGTATTTGTTATCTAAGCTGAGAAGGATTGTGGGTCATATGCATACATTTACTACAAAGGATCACACACACACACACACACACACACACACACAATGAATTTGAGAGGGCTGAGTAACTGAGGTGGTGGCGGAAGAAAGGAACCAATTATACTATTTCAATTCCACATTTTAACTTTAGAAGAAATTTCATCCGATCTATTTATTGTTTCAGCCTAGAAGTCTCAAATTGTTGAAATTGTTAAAGCCTTCAACCCTCAACAACGCATTACTTTCGTACGGTGCAGTATACTTCACGTCGCTAGAGAGCTCTAACAATAGCTATGGCGGCGCTCTACAGTCTTTTTGCATAGGGTTAGGTTTTTAAAGACAAGGAATTTCCTAAGTTGTTTTCACTGGTTTTGCTGGCTATTAAAAGAAAAATATTGCATATCTTAAGTTTTGTTCAAAAAGCCTTTAGTTCTCTTTTATTTTGGTGTATGATTGATAGGAGTAATTTGGGTAATAGCGTATACAGCTCGGCCCTACCTCAAATGCGCATCAATTAAAAACATCTGCTAGTTCCGATTGGTCATTTTCAGTTCCTGGACTTCAGAGGTAAATTGTAAAAAAAAGAACGGATAATTTTGTTTACATCTTTTGTATCTGGTAATTCATTCATTATACTTTTAAAAGCTGGTATTGTCTAGTCTGGAAAAATTCGTTTTCCCTATTTTTAAAACTGCTAAAGATAGTGTACTTTAGACTAGTTCAGGCTGAATTTTTGAACACATAGGAACAGTTATTTTGGTTAGCTGAGTGCTTAGATCATATACAGTTTCCACAAGTACAATATTCAAAGAAATTTCAGCCACAGTACATGAAAGTAACGCATAACCTTGCCAACATTCTCTCCACTGTGCATGTTGCAGATGTAATCTACTTAACACATACCACCCTCTCAGAAGTTTATAATATCAGTAGCGCGCCCTATGTTCAAGCTAAGGGGATAATTCTGAGCAGCTTTTGGAAATTAACATGAGACCCGAAGATCAAAACATGTTTCTTTTTGCACCATATCCAGTGTTCACTTGATCACTTTTAATTATGTCAGCCCACTTGCAAACATACGTGAGGTGAGTGAGTCACTCACGGGGGCAGAGGCGAGGTAGGGTGGAAGTGCCCCAAAAGGTTTCAAACAAAGAGCAAAACCTCAGAATTTCATACTACTTTGATTTGGTACCGATCGATTCTGCCCAGGCAACTCACAATGGCAGCTGTTTTTTCGACGAATAAACCAGTTCTCTGCGGGAATCTGCGCTGTTTCTCATTTGTGTTCGTAACTGTCTGTGAGTTTCCATTTCTGCCAGCACAATCTCAAACCCCACCGCACTGATTATGTTTTCCTAGATTGCCACCTTGTACAGTTTATTATCGTATGCTCTGTGCGGTTACTAGCAATTCGGAATAGGTGCATACTCGTAAATGCAGTCGTATCGAAACTGAATTGCTTGCACCATCAGAGACACCAGATAGTATCTATATTGCTTTAACAATAATACGGACTGGTGCACCTATGATGGTTGATGTGGCCGTGGTTCCAGTTACATCAAGAATAACGGTCATTGTTGCGGCAAGACCACAAATCAAGTATACAACCAAACACGCGCGTTTTTATTTCAGGATCAGCGCGGTTCTCTTGGTAATTTCATTTCGCAGTTGTTGTTCCGCTTCAAATATTTTTTCACGTCGGTAAAACTGAGGGTCCGTCATAGTTCTTCTAGTAATAATGCAATCGTGTATTTTAATTGCACGACAAGCGAACCTTGTCCGGTCTCATCAACAGAAGTTTGTACACGCACTTCTAACCAGTTATTCCATTTTACTTGTACAATTGTCGTACAGTGATAAAAAGCCTCTGCCTCGGGAATACTTAAATCACCAGCGATTGTGCGTTCTGGTGGGCTGGAACATCTCTCATTTAAAAAAAAACAACGATTACGCCAGAAACATTTACATCTAACGATCACCTTTGCCCAATAACTGTTACCCGAACAAGTGCGTCCTTGTTGAAAAAAAGTTGTGCTCATATTTGTCTCCACTGAGCCAATGTTGGTGTAAATTATTCGTTGCTGAACGTAAGCAGGGTGGATACACCGATGAATGCCACTTCGCCATTGAAGAAACAATCCCGGAGAGATTTTGCATCTACTGCTGTAGCTAGCGATTGAGCATTTTCACGTGCACCTGCAATGATTCCAAGCTTGCCTCGAGTTGGTTGTGGTACATCAGGGTGATTTCAAATGGCAATTTCTACTTGACCCTTTACAAAATTATATGACTGTCCATAGGAAGGTTTCGTAATGCCACTTTGAATCAGATATTCACTGACAAGTGGAATTAAATGGTTAACAATGTTAACATCCGCTCAAAGCTGATCCAACATAAAAATTCCGTAATCACATCACCGCGTTCAGATTCCATTACTTATATAATAATGATAAAATCTAATCTTAAAACACTAACGCCAATCACCGTTAAGGATCCTTCCGGATAAATGTTGAGTGCTTCGAACTGAATTTCATCTCCGGCGACTGATGATTTTGATACTTTATATGTATAAAAAAAAATTACAATATTACCAGATAAACAACGCCATAATTCCATCGTTAACAAATCCCACTAGGGAATTGGCATTGTAATTGGCATGGTTCTCACGCACCAGTTTTGCCTCAACTTCCAAAAATGCCTCACATGGAAGGAGAAACCTAGATGTGTCTTATACTTACAATTCTATTTTTAATTGATTGGGGTCTCTGACTGGATGAGAACAATACTGAAAATCTATCTTACTTCGATCCACTAACACAGGTACAACCATGTCAAATGCTGGATCAAATACATCTTTCAAGTGTGTCATTACAAAACTATAGATTATTGTTTTTCTTTAATACCATGTCTAAAACCATTCCTTATTGTCACGTTTGCAATCGCTGAATCTGACAATCGTATATTCGATGTTTGCTTATTTCTTGAACCTGCCATATCCGTTTATAATTACCAGAGTTATGCTCCTTTTATTTATTTGAAATTCTCATTTGTACGATTGTATGGACCATTTTTTGATCAGATTCTGTTCACATCTGACCAAGAGTTTCATTGTTGTGATGTCATTTTTTCTTCATATAAATTAGTAATCCATTTTCACCTGAAAAGTAGGTCAGCTTGTGAATTGAAAGGAAATCATTGTTCATGTTCAATATATTAACATATTTGATTTGTTTGTCTAATTTTGTTCGAAGTAGTATTTTGTTCTCAGCTTGATTCTTGTTGATAACGATCATTTTTTTAAACAATAGGTCAACATGCCAAATTTAAAGAAGATAATCATTAGAACCCAATGATGGTCCGCGAAACGTGGCCTTAACTCAGGACCCCACCCACCCCACCCCTTTTTATTAAACATCTTAGGATGATATGGATCGCTACCATATATTACCTGAAGTACTTCACTCTGTGGGATTTTGTTTCTACAATCACTGCAGAGTAGTGTGAAAGGCTGGTGTTTTGGCATTTTTGGAAATCCTTTGGGGCACCTCCATCTGGATGAGACTTTGCCCCCACCCCCATTGAATGGCTTACGTGTATGGGCTGCTTACATCCCCGCGGGACAAAATTAAAATGATCAACATGAATGGTTCGCTTATGGGCTAAGTATTTCATGGTGAGTAGAGGCGAGAACGGGAGGAATGGCACCAAAGGGGAAAGAAAGGCAAACCCCCTACTTCACACCACTCTATTGGTTGTGGAGATATTAACTCTGGAACCCAGCAAATGTAATGCAGTTAGATACAAATTTTGAGAATAAGTGATTTCTCGGAATGACCTTCACTTCCTTAAGCCATGTCTTTTCAGACTTTATAAATATAAACCGATTTGCTTGTCACGTAAACATCAGAATAGACAAGGACGACGCCACCCCAACCTCCACACAGACGCTGCCATATCGTATGCAAATTTCAGACATTACAACATGAACAGGGTGGGGTCAATATTTTACAAGTGTCGTATTTTATATGTGAGGGACCATAGTTTTATAGGCTTTTATGAAAAAATTGGCGCGACCGTTTTGGCACAGAGCCGTTTTGGCGCCGGCCATTTTGGCGCGCCAATTACCTACATGGTTTAAATACTGGGTAAGTGGGACTAATTACTTGTTACATCGTGCCAACATACAACAATATCGCACTAACCTACCGTATTGAAACCGATAGGGTATGTTATCACGACAATTATAACTTTGAATACTTTGATAAACTAAGTTTATTTATAGGCTTAAATGCATTAAAATAACAAAGTTTTTCTTGCCAACTTAATGTACTACGTTTTTTAATGAATGCTTTAAAAATAAATGTTTTTCGTGCAAACAATGTACTATTTTTATTAAGAAATGCGTTCATGTTAATAAGCGCCAAAACGGCCGGCGCCAAAACGGCCCTGTGCCAAAACATCCTGCGCCAAAACGGCGGCGCCAAAACGGTCGCGCCAAAACGGCGGCGCCAAAACGTCCTGCTTCGCAGATATCAGGTATTATGGTGAATAAATGAAAACAGTAAATTTATTTGTTTTCGGTTACAAAACGTTTAAAAAAATCATATATATATATATATATATATATATATATATATATATATATATATATATATATATATATATATATATATGAAAAACAAACTTGAATGTGATGTAATCCACTTCGTTAATATTTTATCAAGTTTTCCTTTCAATTTCACAGGAAAAATTGGCAGAATATCTTGCTATTACAAAGACGTGGGCACTACATATATCGAATAAGATAGATGTCGTAGAAAACTCAAGAAATTCAATGCAGGTAATCATTTTAGACTCTTATCATTGTCCAAATTCCGTTATTCTCAAGTCCATCTCATCAGAAACACTGCAAGCTGCTTTCTCTTCTTTAAATTTATATGCGTTTATCTCTTTCTCCAGTTATTGGTCTAACGAAATACAATAATTACGCCACCAGGTACGAAACTATATGCCGACAATTTCACTTTTTACTTCTACTTACATAAAATTTAGTACTAAAACATATCTACCCGATTACCAGCTACTAAAATTAATGAACAATGCATACTCTGTATAGAGTAAACCAACTGATACACATAACTATCCCAACTTTAAATCTTGTCATGCAAAACAAGTAAAAGTGAACATTTTCTAAATCTTGCATTGTGAGTGATAACAGGACAAATGTACACAAGTACAGAGACTAGCAGAACTGTAGCAATATCTTCGCAGGCAAAACTACCCAGAGGAAATTGTCAAACAAGGAATACTGACAGCGAAAAGAAATGGACCAATCGCTGGAGATGTCTGTGAAACGATTACCCAATTAACAAATGGAATTTCCTTAATTACAACTTATAACCCACAGAACACCAATATCTCTCCCGATGGTAAGAAATGTGAGCTTCGACGTAGTGATAAAATGAATATTTTGGAAGGAAAGAAAATTAATTGTAAGTGACAACTCAAACATTTGAAACAAATTCGCACTAGGTCTAAATTCAACTTCCTTGAATGAGATGCCTGGATAACCAAATGTGGTACGAGTAGATACAAATCATGTCCTAATATAATAAAAGTTTATTCCTTTTTTCATTACTTATTTTAATCTATATATTAGAACAATACTAAAATTCTCGTTAAAGAATTGTACAAGGGGTTATAATTCAAAATTTCACTTTTTTAAAAATAGCATAGTTTAAAAAAGTAATATATATTGCATGTACTAATTAGATACAGGCAAATACCTTAAAAAATTGAAATCTAATGATAATGTAAAATCTTCATTATTTTATCAATTCAAACTATTATATTAAATAAATAATACATTATACATATTTATAGAGTAATAAAACTGTTTATCTATATTTATTCATAAACGTCTACTACTTCAGTTTTAAATAGAGATATTAGTATCTTAATGATCCAGTTTTATGTATTTTGATGTGTCTTAATGTAATTTATCTATACTATACGTGCTTTGTTTGATGCCAATTATCCATTTAAGATTTTAACAAGAACATTTCAGAAAAAATTAAGCTATCACGTCATATTTTTTATGTCATGATGTTTATAGCGTTGATCTCTTAGAAACCGAATCTATTTAAGGACGTAAACAATAATATTGAATTCAGTTTGAATTCATGTGAAGAAGCACTAAAGTAAAGCCGGTCGCAGATTTTACGTGTTGGTGTTGCTTATTTGTTACTATTTAATATAATATAATGGAAACTCGATTAAAGTAAAAACAAAAATGGTAAGATATTTAAATTAAACAGGACATGGATTGTAATTTTAAAAATAAGTTATGCAAAACAAAGCAACAAAATCTGTTCACTGTCCAACATTTCTCGGACTGGCTCCAGTCCAATATACCTATATATGACCTCACGCAGGTGTACACCACGTCTAGAAACTTACTCTCCTCTTCCGGCAATCGTATTCTCATTGTTCCCACTGTTGAAAAAAAGTCATACGGACAACCTTCTTTTGCGTACCAGGGCCCAGCTACGTGGAACAAATTGTCCATAGATCATAAACACAAGGACATTGTGATCTCATTCAAGAGTGTTCTAAAACCTCGCTTATTTCGACTACAAAACAGACTTAAAGATTTAATAATGTTTCCTTCCTTAATTTTTCTCTACATGATGTACTTTCATGTTGCTTGTTTTGTAATCTTTTTGTTGTGTATGTTTTTGTGTTATCTAATATTGTAAAGCGCTTAGAGCTCTATAGATTAGACGATGTATTAGCAGATTGTTATTATTATTATTATTATTATTATTATTATTATTTGTTAAATGTAAAGTCTTTTACACCAATCAGACGAAAAATGATCTAAGATAACGACGGTCTATAGACAGCAAACAAAAAAAGAGATCTCCAGATCATTGAAAGTTATTAAACATTTTCTTAATTGTTTATGAGGAAATTTCAAAGTCCCATTATGTAAATTATTTACTGATAGCCAATATTTAAGAGAAGAAAAGGAACTGTATTTAATGCACACTCGACACACTTAAAAATTAGACCTTAATAGTTCTAACTAGATATTCATGAAAGATTATAATGGGGTGATTTGTACATGGTATCAATACACTGATGCATTTTCATAACATGACCACCGGAAACCTATATTCAGGGGCGTAGTGGTGTGGGAACGGCGTTCCTATACTATTTTGCGTTCATCATTGTCCCCCTCACCCCGCATCTGAGTAACATGCGTTCCCTTACTTCTTTATTGCGTTCTCTCACTTCTTTATTTAGCACTACACCACTGCCGTTATTGATTCTTTTAATTTGTATAAACCACATTATATTTGTATCAATACATCGATGCACTGTATAACATTGCACATGACCTATATTAAGTGCGTTTCTGCCAATATTTTTTTTTTTCCTTTAGCCGATAACTATGAAGGGTGTTCATTGATTTCTTCAGTCTTATAAATTTGCTTTTGTCTACCACTGTGGTATATAGATGTTACGTTCTTTATTCCTCGCCCATGTGGCAGAGAAATCTAGTGTCGTTTTGTTAACCTTACATTTCTTATCTTTGTCCAGTCTTCTCAGTCAGGCCGTCGTAGTCTTGGGTATCCACGCAATAATCACTACTTTTAAAAAGAAGAAATCCTTGTCTTCAGCTGTGCCTGACGAGTTATTATAAAATGAAACAACAGCAACAAATATGTAACAAAATAAACTTGACTCGTAAAGCAACCTAAGATCTCTACAACTTTGATAACACATTGAGAGTTAGAGTCACACACATACACGAAATCAAGCTATTTGGTATTATGCTGGAATCTATAGTTTGTACCACACAGCATGGCTAATGTTATCCTTTCTGTAATTCAGAAATTTTTAAGGCCAGCGTCATTGAATGTAGCTAAAAGTACCTAATTCGCTTTAAATACTAGTGTGAAACGAATTAGGTACATTTAGAAACATTTAATGAACTGACCTGAACATTTAATTAGTTACAGATAGAATAAAATTCACCATGCTGTGTGAAGCGAACAATAACAGAAAACTCTGTTCAACACACAAGCATTACACATTACAGCTAAAAAAAAATCCAGACTCTCTCAAGAGCTACCGCAAAGCAGGTAACAACCGGAAACGTGTTATGCCAGACCTGTATTCTTCAAACTTTGTCAAATACCCAACCAGCCCGAGTTGTATCAAATACTGTAATGTAACTGCAAATGAAAGCCAGAGTGGTTCATTCATCAACCTACACGCTATTCCACAGGAAGATTTCCATGTAGCGTATCAATGCACTACTAATAGCAACGCTTGATATTTTCTGGACAGAAAATATAAATTTTCAAGATATTCATGAATTACAAATCTCCTCACAGGTAATATACACTTAATTTGAACCGTGTTTCTACCACAGAACGTTTTGCAAATTAGAACGGATGAAAGGTAATGGTTTTCCGACTAAAACATATTAATTACTTATTTTTTTTATACGATATGCATTGATTTTTTTCAAGAGCGCTCTTAAAACTCACCTATTTCAACTGCAAGAACAGACTTAAAGACCTAATAATGTATCCTTGCCTTAAATATTTACAGCATATTTTCTGTTTCTACTTTCGTGGTGTTTGTTTTAATTTTGTAATCATATCATTATATATGTTTTTTAAGTGTTGTCAAATGTTGTAAAGCGCTTAGAGCTTCTAAAGATTAGGCGCTATACAAAGTCCTCATTATTATTATTATTATTATTATTATTATTAAATGTTATAATACAGTAGCAATATCAAATATTTTTATGTTTCTTTTTTCTCATGCGTAGAACTTGTGTCTTTTGGATAGACAAGTCACCCTCTGCCCTCATTAACTTATTCGTGTTAATGAGCAATATTTACAAAACAATAGCACGTTGATCTAAAATCTAATGATGCAATACTTCCAACACCTAACAATAACTATTTTCTTGATTTTTTTCAAATTCTTTTCTAAGAGTGGCATATGTGGGAAGATTCTACTTCGATTATTGAGACTAACATAAAAGTGTAAAAGACCTGATAAACTTTATATAGAGTGAGACATAATAACAGTACGTGATTAATAGTGTGTGCTAAATCTAAAAACATTGCAAAAGTGCGGGGATATGTTAATTCAATTGGAAAAAGATTGGTGAGAAATATAACCCATGTCGGTGTTTGTAACAAGACAAGAAAATTCCTTTTGCGGAGTTACATTATTTGTTTCTTCACTCAACAGAGCATGCTCTGGAGACAAATAATGTAACCCCTTGCTGGGATATCCT
This sequence comes from Megalonaias nervosa, assembly GCA_016617855.1. Taxonomy (NCBI): domain Eukaryota; kingdom Metazoa; phylum Mollusca; class Bivalvia; order Unionida; family Unionidae; genus Megalonaias; species Megalonaias nervosa. The sequence continues at coordinate 52,223 of JAECUM010004622.1, read as the reverse complement.
TGTCTCGGTGCAAACCCCAACATAGATTCTTGTAATCTCCCCCCGGATAAACTGTGACGTAACTGACAAAACAACGATGTCAAATCGTTTAATTACATAAATACTTTAACAGTATAATGGATCTACCTGAAGTAGGGGCCCCGAGTGACCGAGTGGTCTAAAGCGCTCACCGTTACGAATCACTGCCATCTCACCTTGTCTGCATGTGTTCGACTCTGGGGATCGGCCAATGTGGGTATGTAAGAAAGCTTGCCGGTAGCTTCTCGTGGGTGGGTGGTTCTTTCCGGGGTTTTCCCGGGTTCTTCCTCCACCATTTATATTGGCCGCCATGTATAGCCTATCTTGTGCTGAAAAATGGCGTTAAATCCTATAACAACAACAACAACAATCTACATGAAGTATATCCATGATATGAAGGCACTTAGAGAATAAATTATATCCGAATGAATTTCCAAAATATTTATTCCACCCCCACCCATCTCTCAGACATCCCTTCCCCATACCAACGGGTTCAGTTAGGGGTAGTACATATCTTTAACAATATTCTTTGTTGACATTTTTTTAGAAGAATGATGATTCCATCCAGAGAACAGTTGATAACATCTTTAACAAATGGTATCATGCTCTGCATGCAAAAAAAATACTATTCTGAGCTACATGAAGACAGAGACAAAAAAATGCAAGTGTATGATGGAGCTGAAAGATTTCTTAAGAGCATCTTGACAGACGTGACTAAATTAGAAACTGACATGCACAAAATAAGGAGTACAGCAGACACGGCATTTCTTGTGCAGGTATTCATGGATTTCCGATAAATAACAGCTGGAGTAGTAAAATGCCGTCTTAAATCATGAAAGTATTCTAGATTATTTGAAACAAAAGGAATTTTGTTTTAACTAAACCAAGAATTGATCAGTTTAATTTTGGAAATGGTAATAACTACCTGATAATAATATTTGACGGGTAAAAAGAGATAAAGTTTGATGTAAATCTTTCAAGCTGGAAACAATGCAGCATCCAATAAAAGAATATATATATATATATATATATATATATAGTGTTAAGTATATATTGTTATATATATATATATATATATATATATATATATATATATCTGTGTGTGTGTGTGTGTGTGTGTCCACACACAAGAAAAATGAAAGTATTGAAGCATATTTTGATTTTGTACTACACTTACTCAACTTGAGTTATTTAATGGGTACATAATATGCAGCAAATTCTATTTCTTGCTGCAGCGAATAATTACATAATTACATTTTTCTATTCGTATATTGTGTATGCAACAATCTGCTTTAGAGTTAGAACATGACAAAAATACGAGTAACCCACATCCCAACAATAGAAACTTTGACGTACCGATAGATAGATGGATGGATATTTAGATAGATAGATAGACAGGTAGGTAGAAAGATAGGCAGGCAGGTGGGAGGATATATAGATATTATGCTTAGACAGATACAGAAAATGACTACTTATAATGTTCTAGAGCCAAAATGCTTCCGGAATAAATGTAGTCAAACTTTACTAATTCTGGGTCACTGAGAACGAAAATGATGCTTAAAATTGTTGATTGGCTCTAGTTTTAAAGATATGAGACTGGGTCAGTGTATACGGCCCTTGACTTGGGAATGGCGGAGGATAAGTGAGTGATAAAGGGAAGGGATCTCAATTTAAATCAGAAATGACTAAGATACACTTTTACTGGATCTATGAATAAATCTATGATTGGGTTTGGACAGTACTTACTTTTTAGGCAAAACAATAAATGATGCAATCTGAAGCTGGTATTGCGTCATACATGATATGAATTGCATCATGTTATTACTAGAAGTCATGGATGATGCAATCATAACTATGCTTACATCACTCTGCTGAACAAATTGTCCCATATCAGCTCTAGAAATCGTACAGTGTCGTGCTCTCTTATTTGTCACTGTTTGGTTTGTGATGAAACACATTCCTGTTGAGCTAAAGTGAGCAGAGATGCCTCGTACTTGTGTGAACAATGCAGATAACTTCTGCTATGTTTGCGGTGAAGTGACGTTTGCATCACAAAAGCGCAGTATAACCACTTTAGTTAAGAAAGCTATCACCTTTATTTTGGCTGCAAAAATTGGAGATCAGGACAAGAGGTGGGTCCAACACATATGCTGCAACACTTGTGCAATAAATCTTCGACAATGGATGAACAGATAAAGGAAATCTATGCCTTTTGCAGTGCCAATGATTTGGAGACAGCCAACAGATCATATCATCACTTGTTACTTCTGCATGGTGCCTCCAGGTGGGAAAGGTGTGTCAAAGAAGAAAAGGTGGACTGTGCATTTTCCAAACATTCCATCTGCTATACCCCCAGTACCCCATGGAGAAGGACTGATGCACCAGAATCATTCTCACTTGAGTCAGACGAGGAAGAGTAAGAGAATGAAACTTCTAGTTCTGAACCATCAATGTCACGTGACCCATATTTTCTCTCATCTTCCTCCTCTGAACCACACCTCATAACGCAAAGTGAACTAAATGACCTTCTCAGGGATTTGGAACTATCCAACAGTAAGACAGAGCTTTTCGGCTCCAGACTACAACAGTGAGATTCTCCTGGCAGGTGATGTTAGGGTTTCCATGTTCCGTGACCGTCAAAAGGATCTTGTCCCATTCTTCTTCATGGAAGGTGATCTTGTAGCCTGCAACAACATCGATAGTGTGATGGCAGCCCTCAACATCGTTCATGATCTAGATGAGTGGAGACTGGTCTTAAATCTGTTTTGCTGCAAAATGGCAATGTTTTGCCGTCAGTTCCAGTTGGTCGTGCAGTCTGTATAAAGGAAACCTATGAAAACATGAAACAACTTTTGAGGTAATCAACATAAGTGGTAGCTTTGTGGCGATTTGAAGGTTCTTGCTCTCTTGCTTGGTCTGCAGACTGGATACACAAAGTACTGCTGTTTTCGCTGCGAATGGGGTAGTCGTGCTAGAGATTCGCACTACATCAAGAGAGACTGGCCACTCCGACAGTCATTGGAACCTGGGATGAAAAGTGTTCAGCATCTACCACTTGTTGAATCAGGGAAAATTTTGTTACTACCCTTGCACATCAAGATGGGTGCTTTCAAGTACATCCGTGGAAACGTTCTAAGATTAAGTGAAGCTAAGATAAAGGAAGGTGTCTTTATTGGTCCTCAGATTAGTGAACTTCTTCGAGATGATGCATTTGACTATGAACTGCGTGGCAAGGAAAAGACGTCATGGAAAGCCTTCCCATAAGTGGCAACATATTTTTCGGAAACAACAAGGTATACAAGCCCAGGGAGTTTGCGGAAAACCTCCTCAAGGCATACAAAAGCCTTGGTTGCAACACGTCACTAAAGATACATTTTTTGCACTTCCATCTAGACTTGTTTCCACCGAACTGTGGTACCGTGAGCGACGAGCACGGCGAGCGATTTCACCAGGATATTGCAACAATGGAGAAACGCTATAAGGGCAAATGGAGCCCATCAATGCTTGTAGACATTTGCTGGACAGTGGCAAGAGATGCTCCATTTAATGAATGCAACAGACAAGCCAAAAACCACCGACTAGACACTGAATAAAGACTAACCTCCGTACATGTACATATATATTGCCTTTTTTCATACTAAATTTTATTTATATAACCCTTTTGCTGTTTTTTAAAGTGTTATACAAATAGGACAGGTGAAATATTATCATGTAATGCAACCATAAACACATGAAAAGACCTAGGTTTACAATTTATAATTAAAACTATACTATCTACACAATATGCCAGACAGAAAACCTAAAAACTTAAATATCTTGGAAACAGTAGATAGTTGTTCTATTTGTCATATTTGAATTCATCACATCAAAATCCATAATAAACAGCACATTTTATCTCTGAAGCAGACGACTTCTAAACAATTGTAGACCAGTGTTACACGTGTTTACGCATTTGGAAAATTTAGTTTGCATTTATATTTCAGCAATACGGCTCCATTCGGGCAAGGTATGGAAATTTAAAGTGTGCAGTTATGGAATTTCACAGTTATAAATCAAATTACTTCAACTGTAATGTTTGTCAACATAAGTCAATTTTTATAAGTTTAAAGTGTTATAATAAACCCACGGTTCGTGATATTTGTAACTATGTCGCCGTTTAGAGTTTTGTTACATGTTAGTGATTATTTGTTGATTATGTTTAGTCGGTGTTGAGAAGATGTTTCTCAAACTCGATAATTAGCCAGTTTCTTGGAGCAAACTTCATAAGAACCCTTCAGTTTGACTACTACTATTGTCTTAAGTGCCTGTTAATAGGGATGACACTGACCTCTAGCCAGGCTGACGCAGGAGTCATTGGATTCACTCGGTATTGAGACCCCTTGCGTGTTACAGTACTAACAGGTAATGAAGTAGAGGGAAATGGCGATTTTGCCATTTTAGTTTCATATAGGTCACGGCCTTCTATTTCCCATAACTTTTGCCCATATTTACATAAAAGCTACATGTTATCTGCAACCAGTGGATTAATATTCCACGGAATAGAGTTGGCCAAAAACAGTGGCTAGACTCATCCAAGTTAGCACGCAGTATCCTGGAACGGTAATCGGCAAACTGCCTATGACACTACTACGGCAGACACGTCTTTGAGACAGTAGACACTACTGCAGACACGTCTTTGATGCTGTTGTTACAGGTACGGATAATGTGAATCAATACAGTTTATGTTGCGTGCGTGAACTCAAAGAGAAATAAGATATTTTGATTGAATCATGAATGTCTTAATATTCGGCGCGCTTTAAACCTCAAAGCAAAATTAATACAAGTTTGCATCTGTACCTGTACGAACTAAATCTGTTCTAAACGTTTTAAATATCGAAAAATACCTAAATTATTTGACTCGTGATGACGCTTGCAAATATTCGGTAGACCTAAAATTACCATTTCATGACTATGTATGCTTACCATTACAAGTGACCATGTGTGGATAAGCATGATAATGTTATGAAATAAGTAATTGAAATGGTGTATTTGTTCGATATGCACTTTTTACTTGGAATGCGCGTGCGCATATTTTTCAATAAGTATCGTCACTTTAAATACAAAGTATTTCATCTACTTTATTAACAGAGTTAACGGCGCAGTCGGAAACAGCGTCATTCTATCAAACACAACCGTTCGAGCCGAACTAACGGGAAATACTCTTTTTATAATTGGGGGAGACGTCCGATGTCCGAGTTGGTAAAGTGTAAAATGAAAGCTTATCAGCTGATGTAAGATTGATATCAATTACAAATACGTTGTCGCGCATAAAATCTTTGCTTACCAATTGGCTTTAAGTAACCTCTGAGCTTTCAAGTATATCGTTTGGCACGCTAGGGTTTAATCGGTGGTTCTAACTGATATAGACTGCAAACATTAGCTTGATCGTAATGCTTTATGTGTAACAGTTTACACTTAGTTGTATGCCAATAATCTCTAAGTTACTAATTCAAAAAGTACACTCGAAAGGAAATTTCCTTCCATATTGAAGAATTACAATGGTATATAATGGATAAAAATTCACAGATCGATGCTTATAATATTTTGAAAGAATTTATAGAGATCAAGACGTCATTCTTTCCTATGTATGGTGTTCATAAACGTGGCAGAAAAGCTTAAATCGCTGTTTCTTTTGAATGCATCATACAAATTGATCAAAAAGGTTCAAAATATGTTATATACATTGTCAGACACGTTTCTCGAACAAATGGATACATTACTTAACTTGGAATAATTTTAAAACAGCAGCGATGCAGGCGTGGCCAGTAATTGTATCCAGGTATGTTTTCTACAAAGGTATTTACTCCATGGTGTTCCTGGTAATTTTGTTAATGCAGTTGCGACATCAACGCCGCCAAGTTATGTTTGGCCCTGTGCGTTTATGGTTTATCCTGCTAGACCTTGAAGTTTCTATGAACGCAAACTTGTTTACTCCACATCGAACACATGTTCCCTTGATTGCGGGTCGTCCATTACAAGTCGGAACTCGAACTGAATTTGCAGTACGTGTTTTTGTGCGTTCTCGCATATACATTATAAAGGCGTGATTGTTTTATGACCAATTGCTTTTTCAATGGCATCACGAATAAGGTAAAATCATATATCTGAAAGCTTCCAATTTTACCGCTACTGATTGTTCTACAGAAGCGGCGCCTAAAGCAGTCAAGCACGGTGATATGTGTCTAAACGAATGATGATCAACCCTTTGATGTTGTTCTCAAAGACTTTAAAGAAGCGATAAGTGACAAAGCGTCCACAAGATGCAACGCAACATTGAGTGGCAATGCCAAAACCGTTGATTTCTTTTCCACACTTGATCGGGCTCCTAACACTGACGATTTGGATTCCATGCGAAAATAATCATGTTGTGTACAACGATTAGATGCTTGAAAATCAAATCAATCGCGCGAGAATATTTTAAAGTATTAGATACAAAAACTTCGATGAGATCTATTTGACTCAACGATACGCCCATCTGCCTAAAGTAATCCGAGACAACTGTAATATGTTAATGACATTTAGAGAAACTATCGCGCATGGTCTTTAAAACATTCATTAGACTTGATGCGCTAGCGACGATATGTGGGATGAATTTCGGAATGTGTTTATGAAGGCCACCTCGAAGACGTATAGTTTCCTCACAATTGACTTGACTAGAGTATATGGCTCTATCGAGAGAAAATATCGTACCGATTTAGAAAAAAACAATTTAACAACCATGATAAATGTGCACAATGTCAGAAACAGTAAAACCCGCAATCGATTTCATAGGTGAGTATGCTGACCGATGTGATAAAACTCTCCAGGATTGATAAAAATTTCTTCACAATTACAAACATGCCCGTGAACTATCACAAATATGTTTGCATTGGAACAGGCTGAACGGGAAGACCTCACAGCGGTTTTGAACAAGCATTTGCACCGCTGATCTAACCCAAGAGCGAAACTGCGGAAGAAATAAAGAAAGTTGCAAAATTAACCATCGAAATGATTGGAACAGAAACAGGAACTGGTCCTGTAACTAGCACCCCATTAAACAGTTGCAGATTCTGGGCCCTGTGGTTCCTGTGACCCAAGAAGATGTGGGATAGGCAACTGCGTCACCCAAGCGTAAGCCACGGGTACCACAATCTGTTATATTTAACGAGCTTGGCGATAAAAGGATGGAATAGGATATTGTAAATTTGCTGCTTCCTTCCCCGTGCCGGGAAAAGTTATGTAACGGAACAATACAAAACGCGTTACAACAAAACTGCACACACACCTTTAGCTGTGAGGGTATATCGCGAAAGGTTTAAAAGCCTGCGGCAATGGAAAGTAATTTAACAATGAATTATAAAAGTCGACTCAGGAGACCAGATGTTGAAGAACAGCAACCGCAAGAAGAATACTTTGGTGAAGGTAAAGATGATTGCAGGACCAAAGATGATGAACTCGTAGATAGGTTGAAAACGCTCGTGAAAACAGTTCGCGCGAGCAACAACACACCAGAAGTCATCAATAAGGGTTCATCAGTCTGTCAGCGGTTTCTCATCAACAACATCATTGATAGAGGGCTGTTTCGCGCATTGATTCATGAACTTATTGAAGACGTCAATGATTTATACAACACCGATGATGAGTTCTGAAACACTTTTTATTTTAAGTGAAATTAACACGGCAGAGCAACGTATTGTTACAAATACAATCCTGAGCGTTACCTCGATGATTACAAGGTTGGTTGGTTGGTTGGTTGGTTGAATTTTTACGGCGCACCAGCACTGCGAGGCTATTTAGCGCCATACAAAAGGTTATATCTTTGATCATTTAAAAGTGGTAAAAGGTTTCGTATCGACCAGCGATGCGAAACCAAACAGTTGAAAGTAAAACGATAAAATGGTAACGGTGATAAATAAGTAAAGCTTCCCGATCAACAAGGAGTGTAAATGGTGTATGATAATGAAAACAGATGAAAGGTAATTAAAATCTAGCGACGGTATATATAGCACATAAAACTACTCAAGGTGATAGCATAAAAGCTATAGCTTATGATAAATGTTTACTTCCTTCAGGAAGTCCATAATATAAGACACGCTAACTGTATCAAAGATCTCCCTAATGTCATGCACATTGTAATACTGATCACGCGTAGGTTGGAGGTCGAAACACTCTAACATAAAGTGTTTAACGGTGAATGGTTCATTGCAATAAATGCACACTGATGGGTCTTCTCCTTTTAGTATGTGGGAGTGGGTTAAATAAGTATGACCAATTCGAATCATTGCAAAGACTACCTCCTCCCTACGGACGGCTCTATAGGAAGGAGTCCATTCTCCTAGGATTGGCTTGATGGCATGAAGTTTGTTATTCACGGCATGATTCCATGATACCTGCCATTTCTGACGTAAACGTTCTTTGATGCTACGTTTAAAATCAGTATACGGTATTTTAAAATCAGATGGTTCTAGTGATAGGGCCATTTTAGCAGCGCGGTCTGCTTTGTCTTTACCTTTAATTTCAATATGGCTGGGTAACCAACAGTATACTATATTGTGGGAGGTACTCAGCTCAGTATGTTTGAGGAGAATATTAGCTAATAATGGGTTCTCCAGTTTTCTATGATGTAGTGACTGAAGTACTGATAGTGAGTCTGAGAAAATGATGCTGTTTAAAATACGCTTGCTTTCAATATATTGCAAAGCAAGGTCTATTGCTCTGATTTCGGCTGAGAAAATTGATGTACCATTTGGCAAGCGAACTTTTGTTGTGTGTTTTCCACTAACGAAGGCTGCAGCAGCCTTTTCCTCATCTTTTGATCCATCAGTATATATTCTTGTATAATTTCGAATTGGGTGAGGAGTTCGTGATACGAGTTGTGGAAAATGGAAGGGTTTGTCTCTGATTTTTTTCCATCGTGTAACGTAAAAGTACCTTTGGTTGTTGAAGTAGCCAGTGGGGTGCTTCGGAGATGGTCGTTTTCTGAAGTTTTGTAAGATCAATTTTGGTACTGTCAAGGCATGGTAATATCTAATGCCGAAGGTAGGTGTGGCGTTTCGTTTGTTTTCGTATAAGGTTTTGTATTTGGGTTGAAAAACAGCCGAAAAAGCAGGGTTCAGAGGGTCTGATCTTAATTTGAGAGCATACTGTGCGGAAAGCATTTCTCTACGCTGTGATAAAGGTGGTTCGTTGGCTTCAAGAAGTAGGCTTTCACACGGGGATGTCTTAAATGCTCCCAGAGCGAGTCTTATTCCCTGATGGTGAATTGGATCAAGAATCTTCAAATAGGACTTCCTAGCTGAACCATAAACAACGCAACTATAGTCTAGTTTCAAGCGAATAAATGTTCTATATAAACTGAGTATGACTTTTCTATCAGCACCCGAGACAGTGTGCACTACTACTTTAAGTAAATCTGGAGATTTCAAGCATTTAGCTTTCAAATTCTTAAGGTGTAGAATAAAAGTCAGTTTTCTGTTGAAGATAATACATAAAAACTTTGTTTCCTCAACCCCTGGAATAAGTGTTCCTTCCAGCGTGAGTTTAGGTTCATCATGATGTCATCGTAACTGACAGAAATGCATACATACAGTTTTTGATTTCGAGAATTTCAAACCTTTAGTATTGGCATAGTTTTGAATCTTGTTGATATTTTGTTAAAGTTGTCTTTCAATTGTATGCATGTGCTTTGATCGGTAACATATTAGAAAGTCATCGACGTACAAAGAACAATCCATACCAGGAGCCAGACACTTGGTGATGCTATTAATTTTAATGTTGAAGCGTCACAGCTAAAATACTGCCCTGGGGCACACCCATCTCTTGATCGTGTATATCAGACAGGGTGTAGCCCACTCGTACCTTGAATTCCCTGTTTGAGAGAAAATTTGATACGAAAGAGGGCAGACGGCCTTTTAAACCCGGATCGTGCAGGTCTTTTAGAATTCCGTACTTCCATGTTGTGTCATAGGTCTTTTCTAAGTCAATGAAAACCGCTACTAAGTGTAATTTCTTGAAGAAAGCATCGCGAATAAATGTTTCCAGTCTAACGAGATAATCATTGGTACTACGACCATATCGAAAGCCACTTTGGAAAGGAGATATTAAATTGTTGGTTTCCAAATACCATACAAGCCGAGAATTGATCATTCGTTCAATTATTTTGCATACGCAGCTAGTCAGTGATATGGGTCTATAGTTGGTAGGATCTGCGCTATCTTTGCCTGGTTTGGTAATTGGTATTAGTGTTGCTTCTTTCCAAATTTTTGGTACATTACCAGTAATCCATAAATCATTGTAGATTTCCAGAAGAACTGTTATGGATGGTTCTGGAAGGTGTTTCAAAAACTGGTAATGTATATCGTCAGGCCCAGCGGATGTATCATGGGCCTTATTCAAAGATTCCATAAGCTCCGACAATGAAAACGGTTGATTATAACTCTCCGAGTTATTCGATGTGAATTTTACCCGTGTTTTTTGTTTTTGAGCTTTTAATCTTCGGAAAGCTTCGGAATAATTAGACGATGAGGGATTTTTAGAGAAACAATCAGCAAGTACATTAGCTATTTCATGTTTGGTATTGAAATTGTTGTTATTAGGTTTCAGATGTCGGAAAGAATTGTGTTTTCCCTTTCCATTTATTTTGCGGATCGTGTCCCAAACTTTCTTTATAGAGGAACGAGAATTTAAAGTTGAAACATATTTTTCCTATGATGCGCTTTTACTTTCTTTAATCGTGCGGCGAGCTTTGGCCCGAACAATACGGTACTGAGTTAAATTTTCGGGCGTTGGACGATTAATAAAATTTTTCAGTGCTTCTCGGCGTTGTCTAATGGCTTCTTTACATTCTTTAGTGAACCACGGTTTTGGGGTTCTTTTACAGTTCGGCGAGGACTTAGGAATGGATTCTTCTGCAATCTCAATTAAGACGGATGTAAATTGTCGAATAGGGTCATTGTCGTTTAGGATGGTGTTCCTGTTAAGCCTAGCTGTACAAAGTGTTTCAAATTTGGCCCAGTCAGCCTTCTTTAAATTCCACTGTGGAATTGCGTCATCAATTGTAACGTTGGTGTTCATAAGAGAGATTGGAAAGTGATCACTGCTGTGAAGGTCATCAGCGACCTTTCAATCATAATCCAAAAGTAGTGAAGGAGAACAAATTGTCAAGCCGATACACGTGTATGTACCCGTTCCTGGGTGTACGTATGTCGGAGATTTGGTGTTATATAGACACAGATCGTGTCTAGTAATGAAATCTTCAACCTTTTTGCCCCTGTCGCTTATGTAGTTTGATCCCCATAAAATGTTATGGGCATTAAAATCACCGAGTAAAACGAATGGCGCAGGAAGTTGTTGGACAAGAGTGTCTAATTCATTTGGTAGTAGGTTGGTGCTAGGTGGTATGTAAATAGAACAAAAAGTAATCACTTGATGTAGAGTGACATTTACAGTAATGGCTTGCAAATTTGTGTTTAAAGGGATGACGCTATGAGGGACTCTATTGTTCACAGCAATAGAAACTCCTCCTGAGACCCTGTCAACAATCTGAAAGTAGGTGTTAAACAGGGTATAGTTTTTAAGTGTGATGTTATCCTTATCTTTTAAAAAAGTTTCCTGAAGGCATAGTATTGCAGGATCATATTCGTTTAAAAGCAGAAGTATATGATTGTAATTGGCTTTAATTCCTCGACAGTTCCATTGTATGATGGTATTCTTCATTATAATTTTAGAGTGGAGATTTTGGAGCTAGGTTAGACTTTTCGCGGAGAGAATCTGTATGGTTATTTCTCTGGAGGAAGTACGGGGATGATTTGTTTGTTAGGTCTGGAGCTACTTTAAGAACATGGAGCAGTATCTTCTGCATCCATGTTCTCAATGTCCCCAAACCTGTTATAGAGTTTGATGGGGTCATCTGACCCCTTTTGCTGCCTATTTCCTTGAGATCTGTTTTTGTTCTTTGGTGATTTCGGTGGTGGGGTATTCTTAAATGTTGTTTGGGTAGATGCCGTGGTTTTTTGTGCTTGGTAGTGGGGGGTGAAAGAGCGGGGTGTTGCCTCGGGTGGATCTGTCTGTGTTTGAGCATCCTTCGTTGCTTTGGGATTGTTCTTCACTACAGTGGAGAAGGATGGGTCAGGAAGGGATGATTTTGCCTCTACAAGCTTTCTGGCCTCTGGATGGGGAATGTTGGCTGTGCATTTTACCCTCTGTGTTTCCTTCTCCTGTTTCCAGGTATCACAATCCTTGGAATTGGTGTGGTGCTCCTTTCCACAGTTGACACAATGCGGAGTGGCTCTAAACTCAGATTCCTGGTAAGAATGGTCTCCGCATCGGCCACATATTTGGCTTTTTGAGCAGCGGTCTTCATGATGACAATATTTCTGACACTTATAAATCGAAGTGGGTTTGGAATATATACATCAACCTTCACTTGCAGAAAGCCAAGTTTGACCACTCTGGGTACTGTTGGTTTGTTAAAGGTGAGTATAATGGTGTTGGTGTCTTGCAGATTGTTGTTACGTTTAATACGTATTCTCCGGACTGCAGTGACACCTTCGTTTTTCATCCCTTCAATGATATCCTTGTCGTTGACTCCAGCCAAGTCACGACAGCGAATCACGCCTTTGGACGAATTGAGTGTTGTGTGGGAGAACGAGGCGACTGGAATATCGAAGAAAGTTTTCATTTTCTTGAGGTTTTCTGTTTGACCTCGTCGCTCACACTCGACAAGTAGGCAGCCTGATTTCAACTTTTTAACATTTTTTGGTGTACCAATCAATCCCGTAATTGTTGTTTTAATAACAAACGGAGAGAGTACAGTAAGCGGTTTTGAGGCATCTTTAGACTGTATCACCATGAAGCGTGGAAATGAATCCACACCATATGGTTCGTAATCAGTGTCAGATCCTGTTTTGGTGCGTTTTAGTTGATTTGTTTGGAATTTTTTATGTTGGTGTGTTTAAAAATTCAGCACCCGTGCTCCCCGCCCACCAAGGAGGGCTCGGCGTGACCGGCCGATTTGTCGAGACCGGGCCCATCCCGACCACCCGTCTAGAAGAAGTAGAGGCCAAAGTAGTGTATTGCATCGGAAAGCCTCTGCTCAACTACCAGGATCCTTTCCTCCTCCGACACGGGGCGCAACCCACGGCAAACAGGTTGCCTCTACTTAGTCGCCTCTTACGACACGTAGCGAGGCACGTCGGGCCAATTCTACAACCCCGAACACGCAGGGGGACGATGATTACAATCTCATCAATGTGACCATAATTTTATGTGGTCTCTCCGACACCAATTTTCGCGTTTTTCATGAAGTTGGCCTAACATTCGATCACAACCATTTGGTGGATTTCCTGCAAATAATTTGTGTTTTTGTCAGAAAGTACCTCGAACGATGTGAGATTTATGTAGTCGAATCAATCAATGAAGAGGTAATTTTAGTGACCAAGCGCGATTGTAAAATTAGTATACACGTTTATAATCCTACACATAGATGTGCGATGTCATACGAACCTTCAACGTACGCGGCGTTTGGTCATTTCATTTCCTTGTATTATTAATCCACTGGCTGGAAATAGTATGTGACTTTTACGCAAATATGGGCAAAATCCATTTTCAGTAGAAGGCTGGGACATATATGAAACTTAAATGACAAAATTGTCATCTGCTTCTACTAATGATAATGTTTACTGATGACCATTTATAATCATGAATCAATTTTGAAACTAATTCCCTGAATGAAAAATTTAATCAGAAGGAAGAAAGTGTTGAAAGTGGCATTTATTGCAATTGTATTCCATACTAAAACGCTTTAGAATACTGCCCAGTATTTCTTATTTTCTATATTCCATTTGTATGATGATTAAATTTGACATTATATTTTATTAAGCTTTGTTAAAAATACTTTACTCAAGTTTTATTTCAGTATTGAAGAGTAACAGACACTGAACGTAAAGTCATGCTTGAGATCAAGAGTTGTTTTACCCCGTCCGACGAATTTAAGATTGAAGTTTGTGCACCACGGGCTGAAGAGGCTATTGAGAATATTAAAGCCATGAATATGATGCAGACAAAGGTAAATAAACTGAAGCATATTTTACACCTAACAGTATGCTATCTAAGAATGCATTAACCATTTGTGTAGATCAAAGAAAAAAGATTTCACTGTCATTACATTATGAATACTAGTAAATCTTTCAGACTATTCTATTTAAATTAACCTTGAAAAACAAAACTTAAATTATGTTATCCAAACAACAGGTTATATTATATTTCACTTTTCTTTATAGTTAAGACCTCGAACGCAGAAGATATCTGAAATCCAAAGAGAAAACACCAATCAGAAGAGGTTGTATAACATTATTCTTTACGTTGCACCATATTTGAAAATGAAAATCTGTATGCTCTATTATAACACCTCTTCTACAAAATGATGTGATGCACTGAAGTTAAAAGTAACCATAATAATTAATAGAAAACATTTTGAGAGCATACAATGTGTTGGTACATTGGAAAATATGTCTGTATGTTATATTTACCAATGGTGAAATGGATTGCATTAAACGACATGTAAAGTTGAGCGTTTAGGCTAAGAATGAAGAAACAAAATGATTTGCAGCTCCATTTAAATTCATCACTACTTTCTTCACCGTTTTAGTAGTAGACATTCTATCATCCTATAGTTTTGAAACTTATGAAGCCCATGGTCAATAATTTTTGCATAAGATGACCAAAATTCCAAACATTGTTATTTTATCAATGCCTCTTGTTAGCGGTATCACTGCAATTAGGTCACTAAAATTAATATGAGATACGTGATCATTTAATTTTTAACTTTGTTCTAGAAACACGGAACAATTGGAATATGAAAACAAGCTTTTGAAAACCCTTATTAGTGATCTTAACAAGTGTTGTGATACTTCCCATACGGAATTAAAGGAGAGACCTGTTGAACTACCAAGTACAATCGAATCCAATGCGCAGGTCGACACTCATTACCGACAAGTCCAACATATATAATGTAGTATCAAAGAAAGGTATGACTACAAAACCCGACTCTTTAAGACTCTATAGATATTTTATCACCACGAAATCTATGATCAGTGCATTGTTCGTTAAGACGTTTGATGCTGTATAATACTGACTGTCACACATATAATAACACTGACTTTTAGGATCAAAACATATCATATGGTTTCCATGAACATATATGATGATATTATCTCAGGGCATTCAGGTCATGAGCACGAGATATTCGCGATCAACATCTCCCGACAAAAGGTTAAGGAACAGCAAGTCTTCCGCCTGACGAAGTAACCCTCAAGAACCTCCCTATCCCGCAGACCGATTGGTCCAGAACCTTTGGCCCCTCACTCTGAGATGACCAGTATCTTCCCACAACCATATTCATCGTTGACCGCTTTATCATTGTTACACATACCACCAAGAGTTTGACAACACCCCGTAACGGCTACAAAAATACAATAACTCAGCCTTGTAACACGAAACACCCTTAAGTTCTAATGTGATGACACACAAAACACACGTGCGCACATGAAATGACTTTGTTAGTGAATTCTTTCATAAGAACGTCTTACGAAATTGATTATTACAATAACTACGTTAATTCATGAATCTGTCCCTGACAAGAATAATGGCACTGGTTAAGACAACTCACATTTATCTTTATTTAATGTGTAGAAATTTAATTAAATTCAACTTGTCTCTTTTCAGTTCTGGAGGGTTTAAACTGAAACACGCTATACTCTATGTAATAACATGGTGTTATGTGAATTTCCATAAAATGTGAATTTAGAGTAACACCCAAAAAATCAACAATAAACAAGTTCATGAGATAGAACAGATATCATGAAAGAATAGCTTTTTATTTTCACATACCTCTACAGCTGCATAGCTATTTTCGTACACACAATTCTGTAACAAAAAGCCCCCTTCAAAAAAGTGGAAACAGTGTAAGACCATCACGGAATGTGAGGAAAAAGATAAGAACTTAAATTTATTATTTATATTACCGTGATACAATGTTAAAAAGGAGAACTACAAGTATAGTCTGCTCAAGTAATCAGCTCCTACATATTCCGATTCCCTAATTGCTTTATCCAGAAGCAATATGAATATAAAGTCAAGGCCCAACGCATCAATCTTACCATGGCGACTTCTGCTTTGTTTAAAAACATGAAAGTCCAGTGGTTAGTTTCAAGGACAAATTCCCTTCCGAACAGATATGTGTGATACGTTCCTTTTCCGCACACAACTGCAAAACGCTTTTTTCGATCATAAAGTAGCTATGCTTTCGCGGCAGCAATTTCTACTTGCATACCTGGAAAGAATATCGCCGACAAAACTATCTAGGATTGTTATGCCGTTTAACAATCAGCGCATGTGACGACAATACAACGTGGCATCCACGTTGACCAATCCGAAAAGCAAAATTTTAAATTGATGTAGACCTTTGGGGGTCGTCACTGCCGTTAATGTGTTGGCATTATCAGAGATGACCACCTCCTAACATCCTTTTGTGAAATCCAATTTCAAAATGTATTGAGGCCCGCTAATTCTGAATATACGTTGTCTGTATATGGCATAGGTTCCACATCGAATTTTATTCAGTTGACGAAAGTCTATGGCAAAATGGTTTCTTGCATTTTTCTTTCTGGCTAGCACAAAAGGTGACAAATACCTGGAGTTTGAGGGTTCAATCTGACATCCCGAGCATTAAAGAGTGTTGGATAACTTTTAATTCTGAGTAACTCGTATGTTCCTACATTTATTTCATGCTTTTCTTTTAAAATCCAAGTACTACCTGGTCTGCCTGTAAACACGTCTGGGTACCTGTCTAAAGTCTCCGCAATTTGTCAACATTGGCCCTCAGGTAATTCTGGACACACGATGATCTTATATAATCATTCTTTTCATACCATCGTGGGTCACCCTAGAGACATTTTTACCGGAGTCGACATTTAGTTTGCCACCTGATTAATCTTTGATCACAACAGTACATTCTACGTTCAATACACCGTTTTCTTTCGTTTCCGTAGACATCTCGACACATTACCGTAACATATTTGCACGAAATATGCTCAACCTACATCGTTCTTGATCTGATTGACTTCATAGGGCGATTTCCACTGGAACAAAAGCTTGTTTCTACTAGTATTGAGAATCACCAACACTCGATCTCTTACGTCGAATTTTCTATTTTGGCGTAGCAAGATTGTAATATTTTACATTTCTATTATCCGACTTCTCGAGATCTCGTGTGCTATCCAATATATACCTTAAGGATTAAAGTTCAAGGATATATGTATGTATATATATATATATATATATATATATATATATACCTTAATAACTATATATATATATATATAAAGAATATACAAAAAAACAAATGATATGGCGATTAACAGTCCTTTCAAGCGCACTGGATCCAGCAAGGGATCACGTGTGTCAGCGATTGATTAAGATAAATGCAATAAACTGACAACGAACAGTGCAAAACTAGTATCTAACTAGCCTGAGCGCTTTCGACTCTTAATGAATCTTTTTCAAAGGCATATACAAATCATAGACAAAACAAACAAATAAAATATAAAAACCGTTGTGTTTGCAAAACTTTACATGGCTGTTTCTACAGGAATTAAACCTTTAAATGTATTACGTCTCAACCAGCCTATATGAACTTGTTGCGGATACTGGAAAATATTTGAATTAACCTAGAAATCGATGAGCCATAACGACATCTGTTACTTTGTGTACATTTATGTAAGCGCAAATTATATCCCGGATATTTTATTCTTATAGTAGGGATTGAAGGCTATTAAGCAAATTTAAAAAATAAAAAAATTAAAAGAAAATGTGTCGGCTGCAAAAGATAATTCCACTTGTGCATGGCTGTCTTTTTCTAGTCTTCTTGGTTTAAACCACTTGGTTTCAATGTTCTAAGGCGGCGTATCCAGTAAGATTCCTTTTCCTTCCTGGTTTCGGAACTCCAGTTGAGGTTGTTAGCAATTGCAATAAGTGTTATATCACTGAAAGTGTGGCCAGAGGAGGAGAAGTGTTCTGCGACCGGGCTTCTGTACAGCTTCTTTGTCTTCCAATCAGATCTATGAAGGTTGATCCTTTTGTGTAGCTTTTCAGTTTCTCCGACGTACTGAAGGCTACAGATCTTACATGTGATGAGATAAATTACATTCTATGTTTTGCACGTTTTGTTTGGACCATGTATGTTTAGTTTTTCTCTAGTCACTGTGCTAGAAAATGTCCTGGTCTCTATCATATGTTGACAGGTTTTGCATCTTTTATCGCCACAGGGGCCAGATTAACTAGGGTGGTCTTGACTAGTGATTGGCGTTAGCTTTGCCCTGACTAGGATATCCTTGAGGTTTTTTGGTTTCCGGTCGGCTACTACAGGTTTGTTCGGAAGGATTAGCTTTAGTACGTCCGACGATTCCACGATGGGCCAGTGTTTTGCGATGATATTACCTACTTTGGGGTTGTCTGGATGGTAGGTCAGGATAAATGGTATCCTATCAGCTTTTTCCTTCTTTCCATATTTTAGTAGGTCATCGCGGTTTGTTTGTTTAGCCCTTTGGGTTGCCTTCGCAATCAGGTCTTTGTCGTAGCCTCGGTAAATTAAATGTTTAGATAGCTCTTCAGACATTTCTAGGAATGTTTCATCGTCGGAGCAAATTCTGCGTAACCTCAGTGCCTGGCTATATAGAATGTTCCTAATGCAGTGTTTTGGATGACAGCTGGTTGGAAGGAGATACTGTTGTTCGTCGGTTGGTTTCGAGTAGATGTCTGTATGTAGTTTGTTTTCTACCAGTCTGGTTGTTGTGCCCAGGAAAACGTGGTCTGAGTTAGAGATTTCTGCCGTGAATTTTATTGAAGGATGGAAGTTGTTTACCTTTGATATAAAGTCATCCAGACTTTCTCTTCCATGTTGCCACTTCATTTCTATATCATCGATAAAGCGTACCCACTGGTATGGTGTAAGTTCAACTGATGCTAAAAATTGACCCTCCAGTTTTCCCATAAAAATATTAGCATACGAAGGGGCCATTTTTGTACCCATTGCTGTTCCATTGATTTGGAGGTAGTTTTCTTCATTAAATTCAAAGTTATTGAATTTTAGGACAAGCTCCAGGAGTTGGACTAAGAAGTGTGTGGGTGGATTGTCAACAGTTCTTGTTTCCCATGCTTCTCTACACGCCTGTATGCCTTCGTTGTGCGGTATGTTAGTATACAAAGATGTGATGTCTAAGGAAACAAGTAATATATCTAGCAGTAATGGTTCGCTTGCTTTGCTTTTTACGAGCTAATCTGTCGTGTCCTGAAGATATGATGGTAATTTGTGGACATGTGGTCTCATAAAGTATCCAAATATTCTGATATCCTTTCTGTGGGATGCCCGTTACCGGAGATTATAGGTCTGCCCGGGTTTACTTGTTTGTGGATTTTGGGTAAAAGATAAAATCTAAAGATAAAATGCGTTTGCATTTTTATTCCTGATATAGGTCATAACCTCTATCCAACATTACTTTTGCTCCTTTTAACATAAAGTCATATCGATGACCAGCGGCTGTCATATATTAATGACGTGCAAGAAGTAGAGCAGTGGACATACAAGCATTTTAACAGTGAAAGATACGTTTTCGAAATACTCTTGTGTTCGGAAAGTAAAATCCAGAAGGAGATGACGTAAACGCTCTCTGGAAAAACAATTTCAAGCGCTAGAGCCAAGAAAGAGAGTTTCATGAAAGAAAATAGTTTTTCACGACAAATGTTAACTATGTACTGGAGAAAGAAAACATGAAATACTTTCAAACTTACAAGGACATAAAGAACATATGTAGTGGAAAGAATTCGGAAGACAATAATGTCGATCTTGTTCACTCAAAATGAAAGCAAAGCTAATCAAATTAGGTCGTTTACAAACTGAGAGACATGAAAGGATATAGAGTTCATGCTTTTCGAAGAAAAGTTATAGTTACCCAGCGATAAAATTTATTATAATCAAAGCTAAAATGATTCTGAACACTACAGTAATGAATAGCAAACACTATGTAATCATGCAATGAAAATAATAATCTCTTAACAGTTTGGAACCATCTTAAATTATTGTGCCACTAAACTAGCGATCGATGTGTCAAAGACTCATCGGGAACAAAAGAAGTATGGTGTTGCAACGTATACGTCCGAGGAGATTTAAAAATATAAAATTAGTTTCTTGAACATGACACGTAAGAAAAACAGCGGATTACAAGCTGAAGGAGCATTAACTCATTCGG
Source organism: Megalonaias nervosa (assembly GCA_016617855.1). Taxonomy (NCBI): domain Eukaryota; kingdom Metazoa; phylum Mollusca; class Bivalvia; order Unionida; family Unionidae; genus Megalonaias; species Megalonaias nervosa. The sequence continues at coordinate 31,884 of JAECUM010004622.1, read as the reverse complement.
CATGCCAATTTGTATCAATCAATCGTTCTCCTGGCAATTGATAATTCTCTTCGAACTTGAAAATGAAGAAGAATTTTTAAAAACATTCATCGGTACATATCTGACTCGTTTGTTTTTCTTACACTTTCGATCTTTGTTCCAAATAAAGTGGTGTTCATTAATTGTTAAAACAACCCATTCCAAATTATTGTTATCTCTGTGTCTGAAACTCGTATTCAGTTCAGTGTTTATTCAAATTCAGGGCTATGGATCCAACAGTACAACATGTGAAGTTGTGCCTGTGTTTATCCTAACAGAATATACAACTTCAAAATACGATAGTGGATAAGATACTTTCTTTGCTTTCGAATGAACTGTGTAATTTTTGTACTGGTAGTTTTGTACCCTTTTATCCTCTATAAGTTGTTTTTGTACAGAAGAGACATCATCCATACAGGCAAAATTATTCAGATTGGGTAGGAATAAACTAAACTACCCACAATTTCGTCAGCGTCTTACATTGCCAGCAAAAAAGTGATGTTTTGCATGACCGTCTTCATTTTATTTTATTTAATTTATTTTTAAAGGCATGTATTGCCACGTGGCATAAACATATAATTCGTAAGCTTAGGAGTATTAGTTGTATGCTCTGGGTGTCGAATCATTATATACATTTCAGGTTTTTTCGTGCCTTCTCAGTTCAAGTAGTACTCATGATAAACCTTGGCGTGTCTGTAGTGTATCATGCTAATTCTTCCGCTTACTCCGGATTCCGTCATAGGATTATATTGTAATCTGTCGAACGTTCACGTTCCACTAAAGTTTATTTCAATCTAGCATTATGCGTCAGTCATGGTTTACTATAAAAATGAATGGGATCTAACCAAAAGTGTGTAATGGGTATATTTCAGGGTCTACAAAGATGTCGCATAGCATCAGTGTGTCCTTTTCAAGTCATAGTCTACAAAGAACCAACAAGGTCTTTATAGTCAGCAATAGATATTCTCAAATCATTTCGGTACGAATGAACTTTGTCAATCAGTGGAATGGATGTTTCGTTAAATCTCAAAATCATATAAGCTAACATAGGGATCAATGACTTTCCTCCAGATGAATCTGAAATTGTTCATTGTTTCAAGAAACTTGTCATCGTTTACCATTCCTGACTAATGATTCTAGCGATTGGCCCATGCATCGGTAACAGTCTACAAATCTAATTTCTTTTCCACGTAAATTTCTCTTTCCAATTTTCGCTAACCTATATACAACGAAGTCTTTGCTGATATAAATATATTTTAAACCTATTTTCGTTGGAAAGGCAGTTATTCCTGATGAAAATTTTGTCCACCAAACTCTTTAATGTACGTATAGCTGTCATTCCTTTAAATTATGTAGGAGAAGCAGAAGGTACTTTCGATATCTAAAATTAAAAGTGTACTCATTATGCGTAGGACCTCTGTACTTACCTGTTAAATGGCTGCGTTCTCTGACCTTGTATATTCGTTATCTATCTTCCTCATATGTGACATGTGTTGGTTAAATTTGTCATGCTCATCTTCGTCTATGACGATCACATGTTGTACATTTTCAGATTTTAGTTCATCAATTAAAAGCACTGAAAACTTTATTATTACGCTGTAAATTTTATATAATCCTATCCACGGTAACAACTAAGGAGTTATAAATGGTTTCCATACAGGTATTTTACAAACATGCAAAAGCCAGATGGTATATGTATGTCCGCTTTATCTGTTCAAAATGAATATCTCTCTCTCTCTCTCTCTCTCTCTCTCTCTCTCTCTCTCTCTCTCTCTCTCTCTCTCTCTCTCTCTTAGTAGTCTCTCGGGGGCCGAGGAAGACATGTTGTGCAGTCTCATCAACGATGGACGCGTATGTGGCTCCGGAGTCCAAATTCCGATGAACACAGGCGGTTGCAGGTGGGGCATGGGACACCGGTACTTGGGGGTGGCTGAGACGCAGCTCTGTGACGTCTCTCACGGGCTGCAGAAAGACGCTGGCGGCGGTCAGCCTCGAAGGTGGAACTGGCTTTTCTGGTCAGGGCTCGCCAGTGACTTCTGTCTGAGGCAGCGAGCTCGAGCTGATGGGGTTGAAGGTCTGCCCATTTGATGTGCGTCTTGAGGTTGTCTTTGTACCTCTTGCGAGGGTGGCCTTGGTTTCGGTTGCCTTGGACTAGCTCGCCAAAGAACAGTTGCTTTGGGATTCTGTTTTGATCCATGCGAATGACATGGCCGGTCCAACAAAGCTGGGCCTGGATCAGTTTGGCTTCGATGCTTGTTGTGTTTGCTCTATCAAGGACTTCCTGATTGGGGATTCGGTCCTGCCACTTGATCCTCATGATGGCTCTCAGGGAGCGCTGGTGGAATTGTTCCAACCGACTGATATGCCTTCGGTATACTGTCCACGTTTTACAGCCATACAAGAGAGACGTCAGGACAACTGCATTGTACACCTTCAACTGTTGACAAGTGTATATCCTTGTGCTGCAAGACCTTGGTTTGAAGTCGTCCGAGTGCTTGACTGGCTTTTTGGATCCTCGCAGTGATCTCTTTGTCCAGGGAGCCATCATTGGATATTGTGCTGCCTAGGTATTTGAAGCTGTCCACATTCTTCAGCTGCGTGTCGCCGATGGTGATGCAGGGTTGTGAAGGGACAGTGTTTGGGGCAGGCTGGAAGAGGACTTCTGTCTTTCCTAGGCTAATTGTGAGTCGGAACAGATTGGAGGCTTCAGAAAACTTGTCCACAATTGTCTGTAGGCGAATCTCCTCATGGGCCATGAGGGCACAGTCATCTGCAAAGAGTGCTTCAGTGATGAGTCTTTCAAGCGTCTTGGTTTTAGCAGCTAGGCGTCTGAGAACAAACACTGATCCATCCAGGCGATATCTAATGTAGATACCAAGGTCAAGGTCACGGATGGCGTGGAGCAGTACCTGCGTGAAGAAGAGAATGAATATTTGTACCTTAAATGCGGTTCGGAACAACTTCTGTTTCAGTAACAACTTTAACTGCCTCGTGAACTATAAGCTGTTGGAAATCACAATGAAAAACAAATGAAACATTTAACTGATACTGTTAACTTTTGATTTTAACAACTGTGTTTCTCTGGTATTTTGTCTATCAAGTTGTCAACATTTTGTGTTCTGTTAATATTTCCTGTGCATTTAAAGAAATTCAAGCATATCTCGCAAAAGTTCCTGTAGTTTTTAATCCGTGTATTGACATAAATTAATTCCAGCTTACATATACAGGCAATTATTATAGTCTGCAAAATTACTATGTTGAAATAAATGTACATACATACCTTTCTATCTCCATTTCAGCTGTGGTTTGATGTACTTTGTTACCAGTTAATTTTTTCTTCTTATACACATTTACAGACATATTGAATTCTTATTCAAATATACCACTGTCATCCACTTTTTTAGCAGACGTCTATCAAACAAATAATTGTACCTACTAATTTATATCTTGATCTCAATCTCATTGTATTATGAAGGCTTCTGTGGATCTTTTTCGTCTTTAAAACGGATTATATAGCATTCAAGAATTTATTATAATCTGTATTGTCATTTTCGTGGTGCAGGCATTTTTATTATAAACTCAAGTAAATATATGTATGATATTTCCATTTGATTGTTGATAGTTATCTATGAGCAAGGTAAGATATTTAGTCCTGTCAAACATCCATCTTGCTCTTTCATCTATTTCCTGTACAAACTTGGCATTAAAATATCGAATAAATGATAATTGACAATTTCTACTAATCTCTATTCGGTACATTAATACGCATGGTTTTATAGAACAATATTTATATACTCAGTTTGTCCTTTTTCTTCAATAGGTCTCTTGGTAAGTTTGATCATAAGTCAAACTGTACCCTTTAAAAAAAAAATATTCTTCCAAAGCGAAAAATCTCATCTTTCTTATAATCGCCTGGTTTAAATATCCTCTCAACAAAAAAAAAAAAAACCAACCCACAATTCTTAAAATCGTGATTGTTGCCACTGTACAATCTGTATTCTTTTACATTTCTCTTACATGAGTATATAAAATTTCTGGTAATCGTTCTTTTTCAAATATGTCTATTCATTCTCCAGAATTTTCGTCTTGTTGCTGGAAATTGTATTAAAGGTAGTAATAATTGTTTGTCTTATATTTTATGCAATTAGCATATCCATTATAAATGTGTTCCATCCCTGCTCCTTCTCCTTTTGAATCATTCTCTTTAATTATTTTCTAGTTGGTGTAACACGTATTATAGGTTGATGTACATTGTATTTATTATTTTGGTATTGCTTATGAAGTGATAAAGTTTTAGTCTTTGCCGGTTTGCTTACCAAAATCTGATTGGCATTGTTTGCTTCCGGATTTTTCAATTTCGAAATTAATTTAGAATATTTAACGGGAGATAGTTTAATATAGTGTTTACGTATTTGGAATCTTCTAAAGGTCTAAGGTAGTGATTTACTTCAAGCGGAAAATATTAATATATACTTAATGCGTATTTAGCATAGACAAAGCAGCGGTATTGATTATTTAAATAGTAAATTTCAGTATAGTTTTCAGGTGTATGCGAGTTGTGTTTAACAAATTCATTTGCGTAAAATTAATTTCCCTCTCTTGTTTTTCACGAGTAAGAAATTTAATTTATTTTTTCTCTCGCATATGCTATCTTTGTGAAACAATTATCGCTGTGTAAGAAATATCAATATATTTTTTTCCTTGTGTATAATATCATTATATCACGAGTATCACTGCGCATTCGCGAGCCTTGGAGAGCAAAAGCTGGTTAATATTCAACGAGTTTCATAAATTGAATATTAAATCATTACCCATTTGAGATTCTGTTTATTATATATTTGTACTATGGAAATAGAGAGAAAGAAGAAGATATAATTTCGTTCTATCTGACTAAGACGATGCACCTTTCATTTGTAGCGCGTAAAAATAGTCCCAAACGCCTGTGGATTATTTGTGTGCAATTTTATAACCATTAAGATTTAAAAGTAAATTTTCTTTTACAAATTATAATTCAAACAGCAACTGTCCTTCCGGTTAAATAGAACATTTGACTCAGATAACATCGTTTTTCAACACAGAATGTATATGGAAGTACCGTATGTCACATAGATTGATTCGTTCAAGTTTTAGATCAATGTAACAATGTTTACACCTATTGTATGTCAGTTTCACTATTGGAAGTTATTGGATATGCATATGAATGGATGATTACTGGATGGAGAAATTCCATATTTACTGTAATGTGTTTGTGCCCGGATATTTAAATTAGTTGATTTGGAACAGTAGACAGTCGGAATTGCATCACATCAGAAACATTAGATCGTTTGAGGTATTTTACCGCGAAAAAATGCTGTGGTTTGATAGGCCTATAGTTCTGTCACTTGGGGGACCGGTTAATGTCCACATTCTGCTATGAACAGACGTGAGTTTTGCTTCTAGAAGTTAGCATTTACACCACTCTTGTATATAGGGCGGATTCCATGTTACAGGATTACCGCCCACCCTCCCTACACCCGCTATCAATTCATCAATACCCTTGGTTTTATTTGTTGTTGCTCTTCTTCTTCTTCTTCTTTGAAGTTTAACGCCAGTTTTCAGCGCATGATAGACAGTGCATTGCGCGATGAGACCCTGTTGGGGCAAATTGGCCATATTCAGAAAGACTTGACCTTTTCCCCAATTCCCATATGGCTGTCGATTTGAAAAATTCCCGCCTAATATTGGTAGTATTAGTAAAAACAGTATCTTCCAATTAATCGGGTAAAGAACATTTTCCCACGATCGCAACCAATTAATAAAGAGACTACTGCGCAAGAATTGCATGGACTTATTTGAATTAACCATAAGGACATAAAATGAGATGTTAACGTGGTTCAATATAAAAAAATACTAAACCGCACACACATGTAAAGTTTATACACTATGTGATAAATTTAAGTATTAAACTTTCAGTACATTTTACACGGGCATCTTTATTGTCTTTGTTATGCAAGTGATTTATTTCAGTGGTACAATTTCAATATATTTTTCACTCGTGTATAGCAGCTGTATATACCATGTTTCACTGCGTTGAAAGATGTTTCTTCGCTTGTGATTTATTTAAGAGGCTAAATGTCAATATATTTTTATGTCTATCTTTCTTGGCCAGTAAAACTTTTTTTAAGTGACAAAATTTCAATATATCTTCAAAATGTATATTTCTATCCTTTGCAGCACTAGAGATTTTTTAAGTGGAATAATTCCAATATATTTTTCACTAGAATGGTACCTTTGTATTAAATGTTTCAGTGTGTAACAAAGTTTTCCAACCCCTTGCTATTTACTTATGTGTAAGAAATTTCAATATATGTTTCACTCGTGTTTTCCTGCGATAATAGTTTACCTAAATAGGATGATCACGTGATAGTTACGTGGTAATCAAGTGACGCTCACATGATTGACTCGAGGGTCTTTATTCATATTTTTATGTAGTGCTAGAACTTGCCATATGCATCATACTCGTGTTTTTATGTAAGTAAAATGAAATTGTGATCATTGAAAAGGTTACTCAAGTCTTTTTATATATGAGCTTTAAAAGAATGAAAAATAAACCATATGACATTTTACATGGCCTCCGCATTGGATGATCGCCGGTTTTATATTTATTTATTCTAGGATGATGAATCTTGTATTTGCAAATGCAGTGAACAAGGAGCTCCAGAGGTAAGACATACAATTTTGATGATCCTAAGTAGTGCTTTTTCGGAAATTCTTGGCAGACATTTGGCTAGCATTAATTGCACATGGAAATTCTAGACATTTGGCTAGGATTAATTGTGCATGTTTAGCTGTATTCATGTTTTGGTTGACCGACGAGACCCCATTTAACGAACAGCACATTACTGCAATAGATAATAATATTAAAATCAATTGATAATAACAATTTATCGGTAGTCAACAAAAAAGAATCGATTTGCTGAACTCATATTGAATATCATAAGAAGCAAAATGATATTCAATTACGTTACTCTAGAACTGAATGCATCGCAGTTTTCTTTCACTAGGGAGTATGCTAAATCGTGTTCTGTTTATTGTGAGTACATTCTAAATAGTGTATGTTCCTTTATTCCATTCCTGCTAGTCTTTTCTATATAATAGTTTCGTCCGAATCCAATAAATGCATACATATATATCTGTCTTCACCTTCATATACGTTTCGTATATTTTTGAAAAGCGTTAATTATATTTCAGTTACAAATATATGTTGTTGATGTGTATTATTCATTTAAATTTTTATTTTTATAGCACAAATGACAAACTACAGCAGAAAAACAAAAAGTTACAAATGTAAGTACAAGATATAGAACGAGTTTCAGGCATACAGAAGAAAGTAAGATAAGCTGTTGAAGTGGTATGTGAAAGTGGTTGATTTTGCCTTGCTATGTTTTGCTTATTACTTAACAATATAGTGCACATCACGAACATCAAAACTGCATTAAGAGAGCAGAAAATTAAAAGATCATAAATGAAGATGAAGATTTTTTGAACGTGACAACTAACTTAATTACAATCAAAGATACAGAACCCAAAGATAAGTATTAGACTAGGGACAATCCGCGAAGAGCTTGTTTTCTGTATGTAATGTAATGTAGATAACCCAATTTGAGGAATAGTATCGCTTGATCCTAAATTCCTTTGTTATCGAACAAACCGCCATCACGTGATACTCGCCAGTCCACCCGTTTATGCTATGATGGACCCTCATTAAATGCGTTAAATGACCACTCCTTGGCTCCCCACACTACATTGTGCACTAGACTAAACGACCTGGGACTACATTCATCATTCCATAACTGTAAACGGAAGCGAAAAAGGAAGCGTTGTTTCAAAGGTGGCAGGCGTAAAACAGGAAGAAGAATTCTAGTTATCTCCCTTTCGCCCTTTCCGGCACAGAAATTTAAAAATTCGGCCTTTAATTTAGACAACCTAATTCAAATCCCAATTAAATCGACAACCTTTGTGTCAACTATTGAAGAGATACCACTGCGCATCGCATTATTCAATGCCCTATCAGTAGGACCATCGGAAAAGCGCACAGAAATAGTTAATTTTATCAACGATGAGAATATCGACGTCTTTTTCCTGACAGAAACATGGCTAAAAACATCAGGCGATGAACCCAAGTGCGCGGATCTAACACCCACCGGTTACTCCATCAAGTCGTTCCACCGCCACTCTCGCGGAGTTGGAAATGCTGTCATCGCAAAGAACTCCATGATCAACCGTCTTAACTACACTACAACCTTCAATTTCTACCACACATCGTTTGAACTAGTCCAAACTAAACTCACACTGGAGCAAAGGTCAGTCCATTTTTTCTGCCTCTACCGCCCTCCTCCTATTAGAAAAAACAAGCTGACAGAATCTCTCTTTTTGGAGCAGTTTCCGAATCTCCTTGAGTATGGAAATTCGATAGGTGGCAACCTGATTATTCTTGGAGATTTCAACTTTCACTTTGACTGTCCTGGAAACCCGCGCACATCAAAACTCCTAGATTCCATTCACGTGTTCAACCTCAAATAGTCAGTTAGCCAGCCCACCCATAAACATGGTCACATTTTAGACTGGATTCTTTACAGACCTGATGATAATATTCTACAGTCCTCCCTAGTGTCCCACGAACTTTCATCAGATCACCTCTGCATTATATGCCATCTTGACGTATCAGTCCCTAACCCTCCACATTTATTCGCTACTAAGAGAAACCTCCGTATGATAAACAGAACCCAACTAATGCATGGCATCCATGCAAACCTAACAACTAGCTTACCTCCTACAGCAGAACAACTCGATAACTGCCTGCGTTCATTGCTTGATAAACATGCCCCAGCAACCAAGTGCAGAGTAGCAATTCAGAAGTGTTCTCCGTGGTAAAGCAGTGTTAGGGACCAGCTTCGCACTGCTAAAAGAGACCGCCATAAAGCTGAGAGGCTTTGGCTTTCCACCAGACTCATTATTCATAAGCAGATCTATGATGCCGCGAAGAAGAATGTCACATAGTCCATGCAGCGAAATCAGCCCACTACAGTACTAAGATCACGGAAAGTTCCAGCTGCAAAGAGCTATTTGAGATTACTAACAAGCTAATGTCAAGGAACAAATGTACACCACTTCCAGCTACCTTCTCTCTAGTCGACCTTCTCGACCTGTTTGCAAATTTCTTCCGTGACAAAGTACAAACCATCAGAGATAAACTTGACAACACAATTTCAGTTGACTCATCGTCACCATACAGTTGCGATACAGAATTTCATCGACAACCGTTAGCATTATTTGAACCTGTCTCTATGGATTTAATACGTACAATCGTGATGAAGAGTGCACCAAAGTCATGTGAACTTGATCCAATTCCGACGTCACTGCTACTAGAGTGCTTAGATCCAATATTGCCTTCACTAACTGATGTTATTAATACCTCTCTCTCATCTGGGGAATTCCCATCATTTTACAAAACTGCTATTGTAAAGCCTCTGCTGAAGAAACCAACACTCGACCATAATGATTTAAAGAACTACCGCCCAGTTTCTAGTCTCCGATTCATGTCAAAAATCTTAGAAAAGGTTGTTCTATACCAACTTGTATCTCATCTGAATTCAAAGTCTTTTTAGCAATATACAGTCTGCATATCGCCCTTGCCACAGTACTAAAACTACTCTTCTGAAAGTTGTCAATGACCTTCTCTCTGCTTTGGATAGCGGAAAGATTACAGTCCTCACTCTCCTTGACTTGTCTGCAGCATTTGACACTATAGACCATGATATATTACTTCAACGTCTCCAGCATGTATTTGGCATTCATGATACGGCCTTACTATGGTTCAAGCCCTACTTGGTCAACATGACACAAATTGTGTCCGCAAATGGTAAACACTCCAGCCCAGTTGATTTATGCTGTGGTGTTCTACAGGGGTCTGTTCTTGGACCTGTTCTCTTCATTCTATACACTCAGCCACTCTCAAGTGTCATAGATCATCATCCAGTGTCTCACCAATTGTATGCTGATGACACCCAAATATACAAATCTAGCCATCCAACTGAAGTTGAAGCTACCATCCAAGGCGTAGAGAGGTGCATTTCCGATGTGAAATCATGGATGACATGTAACAAGCTGCAGATGAATGATGATAAAACTGAAGCCATTCTGATTACAACACAAAGACTTTCTCATTCACATCCTTTACCGCAGACAATAAATATCAGCAACACCAACATTAAATTCACACAGTCAGTACGAAACCTCGGTGTTACTCTTGACAGTACTCTCTCAATGCACCAACATGTCATGAACATATGCAAGGCTGCATATCTTCAGCTGAGACGCATCAGCTCCATTCGCAAGTATCTTTCAGTTGATGCCACTAAAACACTTGTGTGTTCCTTAGTACTTTCAAGACTGGACTATTGTAACTCAATTCTGTCTGGTTCGTCTCAATATCTACTCCAGAAACTTCAAAAAGTTCAAAACACAGCTTCTCGGATCATCCTTAGAGTACCACGATCAGAGCACGCCTCTCCCCTGCTCTCTACCCTACACTGGCTATCCATACGATTCAGAATTAAACATAAAATTTGTTCTCTGTGCTACGTTTCACTGACGGGCTCCAGTCCAACATACCTATCTGACTTCACCCATGTGTACACACCTGCAAGATACTTACGCTCCTCTTCTGACACTCGTATTCTCATTATTCCCACTATGAAAATGAAATCATATGGACAACGCTCTTTTGCATACCAGGGCCCAGCAATGTAGAACGAATTGCCCACTGCACTTAGACACAAAGACACATTGATCTCATTCAAGAGCGCTCTTAAAACTCACCTATTTCAACTGCAAGAACAGACTTAAAGACCTAATAATGTATCCTTATAATGTATCCTTACCTTAAATATTTACAGCATGTTTTCTGTTTCTAATTTCGTGGTGTTTGTTTTTATTTTTGTAATCATATCATTATATTTTTTTTTTAAGTGTTGTCAAATGTTGTAAAGCGCTTAGAGCTTCTAAAGATTAGGCGCTATACAAAGTCCTCATTATTATTTTTATATCTTTCTTTGCCTAATGTTTAAATGTAGGTGTCACTTTGATTAATACCTAAGTGGGGGAGTTTAAGATGTCAAATGGGTCACTGTCAGTAATGCATATTCCTTATTTGTTTTACTTACAGACGTCATAGCTCTATGTTCCATATTTGTATTACTTACAGACGGCATAGCTCTATGTTCCATATTTGTATTACTTACAGACGGCATAGCTCTATGTTCCATATTTGTATTACTTACAGACGGCATAGCTCTATGTTCCATATTTGTATTACTTACAGACGTCATAGCTCTATGTTCCTTATCTGTGTTACTTACTGACGGCATATATGCATATTTTTTATATGTTACTTACTGACAGCACATATGCATATTCCTTATCTGTGTTACAGCACATATGTATATTCCTTATAACTGTTAGCATATTCCTTATCATTGTAATTTACTGACAGCAGAGCTGTATAATCCTGATGATTTTACTACTAACACTTCCTTATCGCTATTACTTACTGACAACACAGCTGCATATTTCTTATCATTGTTACTTACTTACAGGACAGATGCATATTCTGTATCTTATACTGACCGACTGACCTCATAGTTCTATATTCCTTATTTGTGTTACTTGCAGACAGATTTGTTCATACTTGGTCAACATTATTTATTTTTAAACCATTTAATTTACTTCTACAAACTTGATCTCACAGCTATAAATTCTGATATTATTTTATCGTTTATGTCATGAGATGCTAATAGACATTCGTAAGACTAACACATTCCAAACAGTTATATTGCTTATTTTTAATGCAATTGTTTTGTTTTCAAGGAGGTTTGTGTTGTAAAGGAAACTGTTTGATTCCTTTTTGATTAACATCTTGGAGAAAAGGTTGAATAACATGGTAGTTTATGAGGTCGTGGATGTTAATATCAAATTTAACTTTAATTCTTCAAAATGTAAATATGTGCTTTTTTAAAATTGTAAATATTGTTTATAATATGAATCCTTTATTTATCCATTCTTAATGTAATAAGGTATATTTTTATAAACGATTAATGAGTTAAAGTACATGATTCCGCAATGAGAAATACTTTTCATTATATTTAAAAATGCATCATGATTCGAGTCATAAGATAAGATCCAAAAAAGATATTTCTTAAATGGTGGTCTTGCCGATGCATTTGAAAAAAAGTTCCGCACTAAGTTTATTTAAACACTTACGTTAATTTTCCAAAGTTTATTAATTCCCTTATTTAAAAATTTGAAGAAATATGCCAGTTCTGATGTGATTCCCAAAGACTAAGGCGTGAAGAGGTCCAGTGAAATCTTTTGTTGAGATAATATGTCAAATTCTGTTCTCTGCAGAGTCCATTCTTAAATAAGTGGGCTTCCCATAATTTCAAACACTTCAAAAGGGATTACTACGTTAGCTAAAACTTTCTTCTGAGACATCTAATATAACGTTAGCATCGTCGCCAAATATTATGTTTATTTGGTATGTAGTTCATAATACAAACGTTTTATTGAAATTACAAATGTATATTGGATAAATGATATCTTTATCTAACATCTCTCATTTATAGAAACGGCTCACCATATTTTGTAAATCTGTACAAAATTGAGAAAATGTTAAATTTGAAACACTAATAAGAGACCTCAACTGTCAAAAGATATTTTAAATTCAGCACACATAAAAAGAGCATGAGTATCTAATTATTCTGCATTTTCGGTAGGATCAAGTAATGTTCGCACTTTTTTTCAATATAGGGACCATATTTCAACCAGTATGACTTTCATTAATACTTTTTGGGGAAAATGTGGTGCAGCGTTAATGTTCATGATAATGAATTGCCAGTTATTTTAATCAATATTAAGTACGTTGATTTGCTTCCAATTTAAAACATGTTTCATTGTATCTTTCTTTGGTGTGAATGAAATAATGACCCAATTTTGTATCCAAACGGTGGATATTCCCCGAAGGAATTACTACATACGCGTACGGGCACGCGCTGATCCCAACATAAACCATGATGATAGTTTTGTATCCATGGGAACGACTTGCAATTCCTCTCGTACAAATGCTTGGTGGACGAACCTCTCATCCTCATACCAGTGATAAATGGTAACGTGTTGGTTTCCTAAGACTATCAATTAGTCAGAGATTGTAGATACATCGACGGACCATACCGGGACAGTAGGACAGCGTTGCCCACCTTCTAACTCCCCTGGAGAATACAAATACAGAAGGAAATTGTGTTCGAGTTGGTCTAACGGTGGTGGTTGGGAAATAATTTTTTATGTAATGGTGACAGTCTATTGTTCAATTGCCGCAGCATGTTTAATTCATTTGTACGTGTATTTTCATTATTTGGTGCTTGTATAACTACTGGAAGTCGCGTTGCCCATTAGCATGATCGCTCTGCGATACGAAACGTCATTTACAATTCCTGTGCGTAGTGGTGTTCGAATAGACATTCCTCAAGTGTAGAGTTAAATCTTTCCACAATAGCTTGGTCGCGATTTATGTTAAAATGTCCGACACGAACCCGTACCTTAAGAATTGTTAACAATGCAACAACGGCTCCAAGAAATCAGTTGCCCAGGTCCTACTGTAACAGCATAGGCCACGTTAGCGGTGAACATGCATAAATACGTTTAAGCGCATCTGCGATACTTGGTGATTCTTTTAGACATCAACGGCTCCGCTTCTTTGTATCTACTGACAACATCTACAATGATTAACACCAGCTTGTGTGTATGTCAGCGTATACGGTATACGTTTATGTAGAAGAAACAAACGATCGGCCGCCTGGTGAACTTTGTTTGGTGTTTTGACATAAAACTATCCACGGGAAGTCGTCCTTGGCTATTGTTTAGCCAACCAATCTCGAGCCAATGACTTTTGCAGCGCTCGATAACTTGTCAACGGAAGCTTTACTTTTCTAATTACGAGCAATGCAACAGATGATATTTCTACTTCTTATGTTAATATGCTTTACCTCCAATAAGTGGACATTGACAATCCCGTGAAAGGAGTCGTCGCGTTTAAGTCATGGATGTAATCTATATCAGCAAGTTGGCGTGCACGAATATCACTGGATGCCTTATAAGCAAGATCATGTCGGTAACTTGCAGCCTCGAGGTGTATATGTGCTTCCACAAGTTTTGGTTTGTTTGAATCAAGTTTTATATCCAGCCATATACCAGGCCCACATTAATTGTAGCCACTGATGAAATGTTTCACCAATATATATATATATATATATATATATATATATATATATATATATATATATATATATATATATATATATATATATATATATATAGACAACTGGGTAGTTTCTCTACTGCAGAAACGATATCACCGCTGCTATGTTTTGTTCTCAAATCCACGTTTGCGTTTCCTGCTGAGACTGGGCCGTCCTCTCTTTACTGCATATAGAACACAAGTTCCAATAATCGCAGCTCTACCATTACGTGTTTCAAGACAAGTTAGACTTTTGCAGTACGAGTTTTCATGAGGCATCGAAGACAAGATTGTAATACACATCAAACGATATTTAACATGATATAACGTAAGAGAGAAAAGCTCTCCTTTGTCGTCATTCACTTTTCTGCGCAGGCAAAGCCCAGGCTACCAAGCACAATCACGTTTCCAAACTCAGTTCGCACGTTCGTCATTGGTCCGGCTGGATAAACGAAAGCCCAACTGTTAATGAATATAATTTTGAAGTGACCAGTGGTAACTGTAACATTTTTATGGTATTTCGGGGCATTGACGAGCATGATCTCGCAAACATTCATTGGACTAAGTCTGCCGACGACCAATCGTGGGATTCGTTTCGGAATATGCTTGCAGAGGTCATCCGTGAGCCGTATGGTTTCCTCACTATTAACTTGACTTGTGTACCGCTCAAGACATGGCAATTTAAATTAATAAATATGTCAAAAACCTGAATGTGATACCATAGCAAAATATGGGAAGCGACGACGTAACATTGCTCGGGAACACCTGGAATCTGATCCATAAGGTTATCAAAGATGTGTTACAGTCGCGCGAATCTGTTCCTGATGATCTCAGGGGGCTTCAAACATACAGTCAATCATCAAACCCATGGGTGAAACCGCGGCGTAAGTGGCAACTATGCTAGGAACAAAGGCAAACTCAGTCATATTGTTAACCGTGGAGATTAATGAAAGCTTGCCAGAGGTGATTACGGGAGTCCAAAATGGCATTGGTGAATTTGGACAAACTGTTGTATGATCGAAAAGGTACTCGTGTTCTTGATTAAGACGTCAAGGCGGCAATTGGGAAGTTTCCACCAGCACTTCCTGTATGAGAATCAATGATGAAAACAAAGCAACAAAATTTTAATTAACATATTCACCGATGGATCTTTGAAAATGCTAGATATGCAGCTCTAAATATATCTCTCGCATGGGAACAGTACGTACTAAAGCCCATAGAGATCATTGGTTAACACACGGTCCAGGTCAGTAATAAGAGGATTAGCAAGTACAAACAAGCCGCTCGTGGCTCAGCTTGGGTTATTGATAAAATCCCCATATGTGTGTATTATATTGCATCTATCAATGATGAAGACACAAGAATGATTTCGTTGGTGACCAGAAAAGACTAAAATGTTATTACGTGAAAACGACCCCACGCTCAGCTCCGTTGTCTCAGGTGAATCTCCTTGATATGTCTAGTATTAGACAGTCGTCGTTGAGAACAGTTCTCGGTCGGCCCAATGATATGTCCTAAAATGATCAAATTCTGCGTGCAGGACCTGGAGAGTCAGGATATACTATCACGCCAGATATTGCGCATCAATTAAATATTCGACGGAGCTTCCGCAAGCGTTGCTGATAAAGGTAATATACTGTTTGGTTTTCACTAACTGTGGAACCGGGTAATTTGATATCAATTACTCTCGCATCGCTTGTGTATCTTCTATATCATAATAGTCGGCTGGCACATATTTGTTTTACCCTTGTGGACTAAGACGAAAAACGTATTCGATTACCAGGTACACCTCTGAGAATACCCTCAAGCAGAGGTCTTCGACTACCTGGCACAAATTGTAAATGGCCTCGCTCTTCACCAAGTCGGAAGTATTCATTTCTCTATGGCAAAGTCAGTAAAGGAATTCCGAGGCATCTTTGTGCATAAATAACTTGCATCAGTGTGCCCACGCGCATAGGAAACCGGCATAGTTAACCTGGATTTGATAACAGAACCTGGCACTCCTTCGGTCGCACACGTGGTAACATATAAACATCTTTATATTTTGACTCGCATAAACTTGCATCACCATCCGAAGTCGTAGATTAGTTAAACCCCACTCGGTGGATGACAACCACTATTTATTCGAATCTGCCGTTGCAAACTCAGCTGGATCGGCCAGTAAGTGGACATCTTTATGATAAAGAATTGTGTGCACTAGAGCGCTTATTTATTTGTAATTATCACTTAGAAGTACGCTTAATAATATACGAAATGCTTATTAATATTTAAGGACGATACTCAACTAGACATAGCGTTGACGTGGATCTGAGCAGGTTTGCCACCAAATCGGATTCTCTCTCTCTCTCTCTCTCTCTCTCTCTCTCTCTCTCTCTCTCTATATATATATATATATATATATATATATATATATACAGAGAGACAGACAGAAGCGAATTGCCATAGTAGTGGTAAACTATGCGTGAATTACATCTTAACACCTTAATCTTACCAGTTTGCTTTCAATAAACTAATTATATTTAGATTATATTCAGACTCATTAAGTCTTTTTACTATTCTGAATTGCAATGTGTACCAAAAAGACACAAAAATAAAATAAACACGCCTGATGTTGAGAATAAAATGTAATGGAGACTTGTTTTACAGACCAAAAAGTACGGTAAACTGTCTTTTTTCTGTTAGACTACCAATGTCTGGAACAATTTGAAAACAATGTATTGTTTCACAAAATTCAGTAAGTTGATTAGGACAAGGTAAGGGCCTCAATGTAAATGTGCTTTGCGTCATTTGATTTAACGTCAGTGACAATTAACTTAGCGCTTATTAAGATTTACTGAGTTTCTTTTGTTTTAAGTCTTACTTCCTTGCTGGTATTTTTTTACATTTTTTATTTAATTTACTTATGTATTCAGTTTAGATTAAACCTTTAACACTCTATTTATTATTAATATGTCATTAGAGCAAACAATTTAAAAACATAATTGTTATACGTGCTATCGAAATTTTCATATTTACGATTTCTATCGTGTATCATATATGTATATACGTTCATGTATTTAATTATTTAAAAATGTATATCTGCATGCTTTATATATTGTTTGCCTTTGAAACTGTTGTCGGGGGCAGACGGAAAATAAATATTGTAACAAGCGTTAGACAGGAAGAAAAGTAGGCTGATAAATGTCAAATCTACCGGAATATGTGAATGTTTTAAAATCTTTACATCTGACGGGTTTTGGGAACATACGAGACAAAGTATTTTCGATCTATAGGCCAACAGGACAGTCATAATGGCGGCCACCATTTCTTTCGTTGGAATAGCGATCTACGACCTTATATGAAATATATTTCTTAGCCCTATGAGACGTCAATACATGCGATAAATTCCGGTAGATTAGACCTTGCCGAAGCATACTCCTCTTCTTGTCAGCCACGGTTTGTAATATTTGTTTATAGTCTGCTTCCTGACGATTCCTATTTGACCCCAAGGATAATATCGGTGACGTCAAATAACCGACGGTTAGGTAATCTCTGGCATTATTGTGGGAACTGGTACTAAAGTTAGTAACTTGGTTTACGTTTGACAGTTTGAAAGTATAAACTAGGTGCTGTTCAGACAAATATGTATATAAAACAGTAAAATAAACAGGTCTGGTCATTTCTAAAACAGAAATTGCATGTATATATAACAGCATATCACACATTAAAACACAGCAACGTTACACTGTAGTGCATAATATAAGGCCTAATAATAAAGAGTATACCATAGTCATTTTCATATAATTACTCATGCTATCGATAGACAGCATTATAGACATTAGTCACTGGAAAAAGAAGACAATCTGAATCATCCAAGCGGGACAAGAAAATATTGGTTAGAACAATCTAATATTTATTGTTACTTCATTTGTATGGGAAAATACAAACGAGTTTTTCTGAATAATACTGCACGACCTTGGGAGTGCAGTATCATTCCGAGAAAACGAGTTCGTATGTCCCATACAACTGCAGCAAACGTTTTATTATATACTCATTTTGTTTTTCTACCTATGGCTTAATAATAAAAAGAATGCACTACATGAAACAAACTGAATTTATGCTGTATTCCAAAATAAATACACAACCGCAGATTCATCCATACACAGTAACAATATTAATGTGCACATAGCACCGGCGAGCGACATTTGAACTTCGTCGAGCGCTCGACATTAGTTTTAAAAGTGTTTCCTTTTGGTCTACTTAAAACTGAAATTGAGAGTCATATTGTGAATAAATGCGCATTGAAAAAACTTTATGCAGTTGGTCTGGAATGGGTGGATTTCTGTCATTCCAACTCAATTCTTATTTTCTTTGATAAACTGGATTTATTTGCTGAATCCATTCCGTATGATATACATGTGATTTGAGCAGTGGAGAGCCACACAGACACACACACACACACACAGGCGCGCGCGCGATCAACTGCACCTCTGTTTCTGTTCATTGATTGTTTGGAATCATAAAGTGGCAAAATTATTAATTCTTTCAGTTATCAAAACGACGTTATGGAATATCACATTAATTTCTTTTTGAGTGCAGTAAGGAGAATGGGATTTCTGTGGAAATGTAGTCGAAATTACAGTACAATTTTGCGGTGTGTATCAAGTCTGGAACCTATGACATAAGTCATGTAATTCGTATTAGCGGAACTAACTAACAAGGTACATTTTGAGGAAATTCAATATGCAGAACTTTAGGAATATTTATTGTTATTCCTATTACCAGCTAAAGAAGACATACGTTTATGCCATATCACTTGCATGTCTCTTTTGGAGAGATACCAGCTATGTACATGACCTATATGTTTTTTATCGATAACCTACATCCAAAATATTGTATCAGAATAACTTAAACGGGAAATTTACAAAGCAGCTGATGTGTGACAGTCCGTTTAGCTAGCGGAAAGTAAACTGCTTCGTCGTCTTGGCTTATTGGCTCTGAGGATCTTAGCTTTCAACCAAAATCTTCAGGTGCATTGTTTTCTCGAATTTAGTGTCTTGACTGACTTGAAAAATGGCACTTATCTGATTGATATGCGATAGCCCATGGCCTCAGTATGCTTTTCGATACAATTTTATAGACTTTATAGGGCTCTGGTCAGTCTGAATCATTCTATTGGCTAGAAGTTACGAACATTTCTCTAAATAACTGTATAAATGATCAGAATGGTATTTTCAATGCGGCGTCTCTAACGTTTGCTGTTGATATTGCGAATATCACGTCCATTCGTTTGCTTGTTTCACAAATTCATTTGTGACTCAGTGAACTCGTCCACATCATTAACTTTATCATCTGTACTTTCAAATGGACGAAACAGCCTATTTAGTTCATTCACAAACAAACCTAATACACCAAAAGCTAAACGTCTTCTACATAAGCGTACATTACTTGCTTACAAAGCAGTTCATATTATACGATACTATTTTTAGACACACGTGTCGTACAGTATGAAGTCGTGCAGTATGGAAAAATATTGCACCATTCTAACAATGTAAAGTTATTGGAGAAGAAATGAGCACATAATAATCCAAAGTATATTATCCTGGGCAAGTAACTTTGGAAACGTTATTTATCCTTTCCAATGTTGGCCTTGAACAAGGAAATGGAACGAAATGGACAGCGACATCGTTTGTGGTCTATTTTTGAAGAAGAAAAATCACTTACCTCATTTCACTAAAACTATGAAAGCGAAAGCATTAAAGTTCATTTTTAAAAGTGATTATGTATCATTTTGACCACAGTGTGGCAGGGTAAGCACGCTACTTGTTAAGCGGAACAATTCGGTGCAACACTGGACCATACTGACCTCCGTTATAGCAGAACGCAATAAAATATTGCCTTTTAGTCCACCGGAATTAAGCGAAAACGTCAGATTCAGCCTTGGCTACCGTAATGTGTAGAAGCTTGTTATATGGGCTCTGTCGTTCAATGAACCCCACCACATCGTGTAAAAACAGAAGTTACATTACAAGGGGCTCATATAAGATAGGTTATATATACGTTGAAATTCTCCTGAAACGTAAGAATGTGATTGATATTCGTGAGTAAACGTGTACAAGATGTTTGTAATTTAGGCAAGTACGTTGCGTACATATTTGGTTCACTGCTTGATAGTATAGAATAGTTAAATCTGAGATCAGATCAACTTGAGAACAATTATTCAAAGGTCATTGTTTGATTCTAGTTTTATTACTGACGCGCAAATAATATTGATTTATGTAGTCAGCATAAGGAGATAACTGCCAAGCATTTCATTCTCCGCATTCTCACAAAACAATGTCTAATGGAGTTAACTGACGTCAGCGCTTACATCTTCATAATTATATCAATAATTGCTAAATGATTAGAGCATTTAACATTAACTGTCTTAGTTTACTAATAGTCTTAAGTCTGTGTTGTTAAAGAAGCTGACTGAGATAAGTTTTTCAGCAATCTTTAGGGTAGGCACCTCCCCACGTACGGCAAATCGATGTATGGCATCATGGCCTATAAATCCATGAACACCACGCACTCTTCCGGGATTTAATACATTTGTAACTTTTCATGCTAGTATATCATGTGCTTATTTGTATTTTGGTTTTGATGTGATTCGTGCATACAACTCTTAAAGCTGGAAGACAGTTTTCAGAAACATTAATAACTAATTTTTATCCAGCAACCGATGCATTAAACGTGTAAATGATTATTCTTTAATTGTTCTCCTTCGAGATTAGTATCTGTTGATATTTTTCATTGTAAATGATTTAATCGTCAGCAAGATTATAGTAAATTTTACTTTCATAAAAACAATAATTCTTGCCTAAAGATCCTCTCTTCATTCCTAGAAGATTTTCCACTCATTTTAGGGAGACTATGAGATTTTGCTTGTTACGGGGTTGGTTGGACAAATTTTGTTTAAAGTTTACAAGATGTGTGAAATCCTGTCTTCCTGTACTGTTTACATTCTGTTGTTTTTTCCCCATTTTATTTTCGCAATCATCTTGTAGACATCAAAAGTGTCGACAAGTCTTACTGGGACTTGACATGTTATGTTCCACATGCTCTTCGAATGTTCCATGATATCGTTTCATATGAGTATTCAGGTTCGTGATGGCTTTACCCCTGATCTTGCTCTGGATCTTCTGGAGATATATTCTACCGTAGTTCCTAGGAAAGAGCCGCTTCAAGACTTCAAGACCCTCTTCTATCGGTGCAGCCTAGACTTGAGGATCTAAAGGATTCTTGCATATTTCATTCATATCATTTATTATATGTGCTCATCAAAACTGAGATCGTAAGTTAGATTGTCTTCTATGTGCAATGGCTTAATGTTTGATACAGCACTTACAAGTTAAATGTCTTTAGAGAAACATGTTCCAAACAAAAAGTGTAGATTTCTTTGGTCTTTCTTCTCCGAAAGTCTGTTATTTGATTTCTTACTCCGGTGTAATGTTTTACTTTCGAAAACTTGGTCTTGTTCTACTTTATTTGTACAAATAAATAATATTATCACACAGGTTAGAGAATTTTCAATTCATAATCTACGGAGATTTGAACTCGGGTAGGAGGGTTACTGCACTCATGCATGCATACACCAACCCTCTACTATTTCGACCATTCACGCAGAACCAAAACATGATGCGACAAAGTCGCTAGTATCGACTTAGTAATTAATTTTCATTTAAGTACACAGTCACTCCGGATACGAATTAAAAATTCTCTAACCTATTTTTTAATTTTATTTATTCGTATAAATTTTTCTATCTGTATTATGAACAACAGAGTTTTCATATTGTCGTGTGTGTTATGTGAATAGCACAATTTCAAAATCCGTGTATGCTATGTCAATGGCATATATTCATAAATTTATATCTGATGTGTGGTGAGCATTCTTACATATTTGTATACTTCAAGTGCACATATCAGTGTTGTCTATCTTATGTGAACATAATTCATCAGTTACATGTGATAAACGTCTCAACACTTCATTTGAATTTTGGGTATACATTACAAACAAATCGGTTACTTTGGTAAATAGTTTTCGTCTCTTTACTGTTCCTAATACATTGGGTTAATCCTTGTGACAGCAGCAACAAACATTGATTGCTCACAGACTATTGGACACATGTCAAGTGTATATTTATAATTCTCTATAATTAATCCTATATACCTTTATTTCTTTCATAGGAATCCGGAACGACTGTGTAGATAGAAAAGAATTAATTATTAGGTCGTCATGCAAGTGGATCTGCGACGCACGAGTGCATATAACACCGACTCAGTTGCATCATTTTTTGGTGATGTGTGCTGAGCCGTGATGGAATAATGAATTGGTGTGTGCAGGTAATGCGATGGGTGCCGTTTACCCGCGGACGTGGGTTCGAATCTCCGTAGAGTACGAATTAAAAATTCTCTAACCTGTATGATAGTATCATTTGTATTGAATATTAATTCTGCCACCTATTATCAAGCATTCTTCTACAGAATCCAGGGATAGCACTTTCCGTTCTGTCTGGTGGTGCATTTTGTTTGTTTATGGTATTTAGTACGCTGATTACATTTAGCGGGGTAACATTCAGTTAACTCGGATATAAAACTGAGAGCTGTCTCTCTACTTGCATCATTTTGTTTTTGACCATATTATGGCATGAGCTCACCTAAACTATGATACGTTAGCAATCTATAAAAAAAAAACTTTCAGACCTGCTACCTACCATATATATCCGATCAAATATAATTTTATTTCACCAGAAGTACCAGCATGGAATCAAGAATTCGCATTTAGATGTAATTTTCAGAGAAAAACAAAGTAACGAAAGGGTTAAATCACATTCTTTGATCATTTTTTTAAAAACAAAACATATCTTGATTAGTTAATCTGCATAGTCTGCATTTTACATTGTCATTTCGCATAAAGTATAGCATAACATCTCGCAATGTATGAATATGATTGATAGAAGTGACGTGAGAGTAACTTTGTGCAAGAGAAGAAATGTACAAATAAAGATTATAACACTAGCCATTAGAATATGAACACCCAAGCCTAATCATAGATCACAGCCACTGCCTGCCCTATAAATAATGAATTCAAATAAATTTTATGCCTTTAATGTGTTTTGAAACCCATTCAATAATTATGTTTTGAGATACTTTCACCGTGGTCTTATCTAATCCAAATAGGCTCTTTAGGTCCAGTAATCAGCTTTCTATTATAACAGTCTCTATTCTACGTCACTTTATATCAGAAGTACAGTGTTGATAAGAGAGGTATTTAGATCAGACAAATTCAGATTATTGACACTGCGTTGTTACACTAATTTCTTGAAGAAAGGATGCTAAATTCACTGTGAAATTTTAGAAAACAAACAATCGTTGTAAAAGACAATACTTTTATTTGTAAATATGGACCGTGGCATTATTCGATGCTACAAAGTGTTTGGAAAATTTTCGGAACATTCGAAGAAACGATGGGAGAATCCGGTCATCTCGCTTACGAGCTAAATGTGGAAATGCATTCCGGAAATAAGTCGTGGCCTCTTTCAGATGGTAGTGTGATATTTTGAAGAATAGATGGTGAATCTGGTGCGTCCCGCCATTGTGGATAAATGAATTTGCCCACCGGTAGTCCCTGTTGATTGAACTAAGCTGACCTTTCAGGTAAGTCCAAGTGTAGCAGCAGAGAGGCTGAACCCTACAAAGTTTTCAGAGGACTCCGTTCGCAAAATAAGGGTTCCTATAAAGGCTGAGAATAAAAGTCAACAACGTCAAATCAAAACCTCTAACCGAATATATTTCCATACTGCGCGGGAAAACAGACCGCAATAACGAAATCATCCGGGTTAGCTTATTTTTGTTACTCCCCATTGACGTATTTTTTTTTTTTCGTCATTTAGGCGTGTTTGTTGCGTAGCCGCACACGCACTCGTTGTCGTTCAGCCTCTCTGCTACTGTGCTTCTCAGTCAAATTTTTATCGAGACCTATACGATATTGCGAACGAGAATCATGTAAATTTATCGTGATAAATCCGTGTGGGGTAGCTTGCACTTTTGAGAAGAAATTTTTGAATTTAATCATATCCATATCCCCTGAAACACCAAGTCTGATGAATGTTTCACAGAGTATGCGTATCGACTCCATTAAACACAACCAGAAGATTGCAGTTATCTCTGATCACTTTAGGTATTTGTGTATATCGCTGAGTAACATAAATAATATCAGTGTTTTTGTGTCTGCCTCTGGAAAATATCCGAGCTGGATTTGATTGTTTGTTCAGCATCACATCATCATATACTACGAGATTATTAATGTGTCCATAAATATCATCCACAGACGGAGTTTCATCAATATCGGTGATAAAATCAACAATATCATTATCATCTTCATCTTCATCCAAAGACTTTGCTTCTTCATTAAAATGTTTAAGCACATCGTAGCATTGCTGATCATGTACGGATGGTGCCACCAAATATAACTTATCACACTTTATCCATCTCATTATGAGATTAAGCAACAACTGCGTCTTACCAGACCCAGATGGACCTATGATAATTGCTCTGATAGAATTTGGTAACGCTGCATGATGCTTGATTGGCTCTTGCTTTTGTGTCGCTGAGAAATCAATGATATCCATGTTGTACAAATATAATAATAATATGAATCTATATTGTGTTCGATGCAGAGCATCCACCCCTACCAGTGGATTAACAACAATAACAACAAAAAATAAAACACTTGCACTTACAGGCAAGTGTGTGAAATGTGGCACAAGCAAATACAAATTTATTTCGTCTCGTACGAAGACAGGTGGTGATATCGCTGCTTCACTGGGAAAATTACCAGGAACTCCATGGGCCAAATACCCAGGAGAAAAACAACTTCCTGGATATAATTATTGTGGTTCTTGAGCTCGACTTGATATCCGACTTGACGAATGAGATCAACCAAGACCTGGAGAGTATTCAATAAATGCAATTGATCAAGCGTGTCACGTTCGTGATGTTGCCTATAAAAATGAAGATTAACAACAACGACATATTGCAGACGTGAAGTTGATTCACGCGCTGAATTCCATAAAAAGTAAATCTCTCAGGGATAAACTTGCCAGCTTCCTAGCAAAATCTGCGATGAAAGGTAAACTAGTGCTATGGGCCGGTAATTAATCATAGATGACTATTATAATGGAATCGATTTATTATAGCCCAAGAGGATATTGGAGCGGCAGAGCAGCTATTAGTAAACTTGCTGAAGCAGCAAAAGTTTCACGTGCTGTTGCTGCAAATTGGTTAGCACGACAGGCAATATGGCAAATCTATCTACGTCCGCCTAAAAATATTCAGCACGCATATTTTGATGTCAGTACTCCCAATGAAGTTCATCAAGCATTTTTTTGTTTTTACAACACGATACTATTAAAACACATAGACGCCGATCACGCACATACAAATACGCGTTAACTGTCGTTGACGTTGCAAATAGGTATAAAGAAGCAGAACCACTATCAATTAAAAAAGCAACTGAAGTTGAATCTGCGTTTGAACGAATTTATCAAGGAGGACCCTTGCAATGGCCACAACTATTACAGGTTGATCCTGGCAAAGAATTTCTTGGTGCAGTATCGTCGTTGATGAAGCAACATAATGTCAAAATCAGACGAGGACATACCGTAATTCATCGTGATCGGGCAATCGTTAAACAATTTAATCGAACACTTGCTGAGAGATTATTTGGATACCAGTATGCGAAGGAAATAATTCAGGCAGATACGAGATCTCGCGAATGGGTTGCAAGATTACCAAGTGTGATAGATACGTTAAATAATGAAATTACTCGTGTAATTTCTATGAAACCCACCGTCGCGATTACAAAAAAATATATACATGTGCCACGACGTGACTTTTCAAAACAATCAGTATTAGGTAATGTGACTGTCAGATATTTATATGAACCCGGTGAACTCGAAGGGGGTAGAAAAAGAGCATACTGATCCTATCTGGAGTGTTACAACACATAAAAGTTCCGGCGTGGTTAGATCCACAGGTAAACCTGCAATCTATAGACTAGATTCAACTGCTCCTCAGCGTGGATTTGTACGCGAACAATTACAGGCAATTCCTGAGGACACACAATTACCACCGCGTTCACTTCTGTAAACTGGCGCCCCTACGTCGATTGCATTCAAGACAGGTCAGCATCACATTTTCGCGTGTGTGACCAAGACTATTATTAATTTTATCCACGGTAAACTGTCTTGGATTATTATGCCACAACATATTACAGTTACAACTTGTACAGTGATTATTCTGTCGTTGTTTCGGTGTCATAATAAATTCAACGTCGAGATCAAAGTGGCGGTTATTTTATTTTTTTTTTTTATATTTTTTTTGTCAGATTGTCGATACCCAGATAATTTTTTCTTGACAACTTCATCGTTGACGATGTCAGCGATTATATTATCATTGTCTATGTTAACCCTGTGCAGTTGAGATATTCTTCTGACTCGAGATACCGCAAGATAAACTAAATTTGACCATTCGATTAGATCATCAATAATCCAAATATTTGTGTCAGAAATAGTTAATCCTTGTGATGAATGAATCGTTATAGCGTATCCTAACGTCCATGGAGGTTTCTCCATCGTTAACGCGCTCGTAACAGAACTGACAGGAACTAAAACAATATCATTAAGTACAAGTTTTTGTTTCTCATTAGTTTCTGGAATTTCAACTTCGATAATTTGTTTTCGTGTATCTGCTGGGCGATAACACAATGGTACAGGTAGATATGAAAACCTTTCTTTGTGTTTAGATAATAATTTATCTTGAAGTTTATCACGAACTATCTTTCTACTTGCAACTATCAAATCAGCAGGTTTCCATAACTTCCAGAAATCACTCATTGTAGTTTCTGGAATTACTCCACGCATTATTTCACATTGTATTCCATCTGGCTGCAGTCTGATTAATTTTTTAAACTCGTTCAGTGGTTCATCAATAGCTCTATGATCATCAGTTATTTCTTCGTAATAATCTGCAAACGCTTTTAGCCATTCATGTGGAGACTGTCCAACAAATGGTGACGGTTGACCATGATCACCACACATTATCACAGCCTTATTTTTCGATAACAGTCAGTCAAGAAACATTTTTAATACTTCCAACGACACCGTACAAATTTCGTCCCAGATACTAATTCCAGGAACATATTTCACACCCATCCGCGAGGGAGTCCATGCGTCTCTGCACCATCTGAAGAAACTATGATAAGTTTGAGATTTTACCCCTCGTTCGTTCATTTCTCGTGCAAGTCTATGTGTGGGCGTCAAAACAATCATATCAAAATTCCGAAATAATTCAGTCACATGCGTTGTTTAACCTGAACCACCACACCCATTAAAATAAACGGTTTTATGCCTGGCTACAGGATCATACACGGATGGCGCTGTCGATGTTGGTATTTGATTGTTATTCTTGTAATACTTTTCCGCAGTTTCAACGTCGGCAGATTCAGAATAACTAAATATGTTTTCGCGTTTTATTCTCCATGATCCCCATTCACCAGTGCCAAGTAATGTATCTAGCAAATCCAAATATTTTTTATTTACATAAAATGAATCTGTGGCAACTGTTACGTGTAGGCTCGTACAATAATAACAAGAGAAAAGAGTGAAGACAACAAGCTTTGTATATTTTAACAAAATAATTTATTTCCCTAGAAAACAATGTAAAAATTGGAAAATAGGACTTACAGTTTGTGAATATAATCCAAAATTGAATCCTAAGAATAAAAAACACAAGTCCTATCACTAAATTGTTCTATTAGAATCCAAGTTCGAATCTCGACGACGTACAAATATGGAAGGCGATCACGTCAGATGTGGTCCATGTACGAATAGCAACAATTCCTCAATTGAATCACAGTTTATGTTTCCGAATAATTCCAGAATAAATTTCCACTGAATTTCTTTCTCCCAGAATTCTATAAAACAGTACACTCGTTTGGGTTTTCTAGAGAATAAATTATTAAATTCCAAAATCAAATGAACTTCAAAAAAACAATTTGGTTTCAACAATAGAAACCTATCCAGGCCTTCAAGGTTCCCGTAATACAACTGACTGACGAGCCTTCGGGAAGAGTTATATATTCACCCTAATTATCATTCCGTTCTCGCGAGATATTACGTGATCTCTTAATATTGGAAACAACGCAATAGCAAAACTGCAATTTGTCACGTAACAAGAACCCCTATATACTTTCCCTCTGAAATAAATTTAAAAATAAAACACTGTTTATTCAGAGCAGACGAAATGACCTTGGCAATAGCCAATCGTTTTCGCGTAGAGCTTACAGTACGCGAACCAAGGTGAACTAAAAATATTTCTCACGTAACACGTTTTACGTCTTAGATAACAGAATTACTAAAAAAGAATTTCGAATCCCGTGAAAATAGTCATTACAATAAAATGTAATGAAACAAAAATAAAATGAAACGAATTTTAAAACTAACACAAGCAATTTAATTACATATACGTAACACAAACATAACCGAGGTATCAAAAAACCTGTTTATCATCGATAGTAAATTTATCGAATGGTACTCGAGGATCGAAGATCTTAAATGAGTAAACTGCGGTGGCTTGCCCTCGGTGTAACTCACAATTGTACCTAATTTAGTTCCGTTCCACAACCAAGCATCATTTCAGTTCGCAAACGTACCTTTCTCCGTTGTATCAGCAATTATAAAATTGAGTTCTGCATCGTCCATGATCAACCTGGTATACGTTCGTTTATGATCATACGTACCACCCTGAGTAAACTTACCGATTATTTTTCTGCCGTGATCTTTTGCAACTTTCTCATTATTTTCTTTGTTGTATCCGGATACAACATTAATAAGTTTAACAACTTCGTCCTCGTCAAGATTAGGAAATTTTTCTCTGACATCGCTTTCTACATCGAATTTATCGGGTTCTGGCACTTACTTACTTTCAACGATATTAATATTTTTACATCAAGCAAGTATCGTAACAAGACAATAGGAGCCCAGTGTTTTTCTGAGAAATGTCTTCCAAACCACACATAAACAATCGGATGAAGACCCCGTGCAAACTCAAATAAATCCACGCATGCGAATCCAGTCTGATCAAAATCTGGCAAAGGTCCATTTATCGCAACTCTTATCATCTCGTGACGTGGATGACCAAATCGCGCAAAGTATTTAGAACACTCTCCGCATCCAAGAAAACTTCCAGGATAACACGCTACCATATCAACTGATATAACGTCGCTGTGATCGTATCGAGTATTCCATAATCCGCCGTGTCCGTATTCGACACAACTTAGCTGTGCATCAACGAGAAATTCCGATCTTGTAAATCTCCATGACTTTTTCTCCTGAGCAAAGTGAGCAACAACTGATGGAACGGTAAAACAGTTATTCAATAATTGTTTGACAGTGATTTCATCACCGTTCGTGTATTTTAAAGCAAGATTTTTCATTTCTTCATGGAGTGATTCTGCACGATAAATTTCTCCGCAAGGCCGCACAAACTGATCGTAATTTCCATCATCGGCACTTCGAAACAGCTAAACAGATACAGGATCACTCTTACTGATATAGTTGACAAAATCAAATATAACGCCGTCGTAAAATTTAACTGCTCTGTTTCGTGGAAATATCATTACCGCGGGCGTCCATGCATGCGCGTTATGATCAATGATTGTTATCGGTGCTCCAATTTTTTGTGTATTTCGGTTTGTATAAAATCTCACCGGTGAGCGTCTCCACCGTAATCGGAAATCTTAATATTTTTTCTAACTCAGCAACGTCGCTGATAGACGCTCCGGTATCTTTAACTCGCTCCGCCCACGTGTTTATTTTATCACGTCGATGATCCGTTAAACCGGTTCTACGTACCGCTGCTGCGAAATGTTCTGTCACTCGCTCGGGTACACAATTCAAAGACAAAGTCGTCATCGATGACGAAGTCATTGATCATAGTTTCATCGGCGCGAGATCATCGACGTCAGGTTTATCATGGATAATGGATATAGCGCATAAACAACTTCAGTCACAGGATATGCTCGTTCGTAATATGGTTTGTCAATACCAGTCAATGTTCCTGGTTTGGAATTTTTATTCAACGTGACGATGGTACTTCCAACGGTCACGCGGACAGGGTCACGTTTGTCACGGATAATCCAAACGTCGTCTGTCTGTATAATAAATTTTATCAGAATAAGATATCGCTGATCATCGAGGTAGTTAATAATTTTCCTTCCTCGCTCGTCATTCATTCTACCATCGATTTCATCTTTCAGCAATATGATTCTGAAT
Source organism: Megalonaias nervosa (assembly GCA_016617855.1). Classification (NCBI taxonomy): domain Eukaryota; kingdom Metazoa; phylum Mollusca; class Bivalvia; order Unionida; family Unionidae; genus Megalonaias; species Megalonaias nervosa. Next base: position 1,185 of record JAECUM010004622.1, on the reverse strand, counting down.
GTTGACCACGTATGAACTGCACCATCGTCGCGAAATTCTTTCTTGGCTTCGTTGAAACGATCAGTTATATCTTTATTCATCAAAGCCAGATCTTGCATCGAAAAACTAAATTTTGGTTCCCCGATGCCGAAGTCATTGAGTTTGTCAAGATCAAATCTAGCTCTAGAAGGCTTAATCATGGATAATCTCGTAAATTCCTCCATATTATAATTAAGGCAAATATATGTTGAATTAAACTTTAATTATATATATAATGATACAAGCAAATAATAAATGCAATTGGTTAATGATAGGATTTACAACTCCGTGTAACCACGCATGCGTAAATGAATTCTGTGGCTATCACATGCAAAGTTTACGGCGTGGAAGTGTAGGACCAAAACCATGTTTGAAATGTGGTGTTGGGGTCAGACGAAAAAACGTAGTTGTGTGTGCAATGTGGTGGTAAAAGATACAGAGAACTGAAACGATATTATGATAAAAAAAATAATACCGATGGCGTCGAATCTACCATTAAAAACGTTGAAGACTATCTCGCCAGATTTTCACCTCAACAATAAAATAATAATTTAGATAAATAATATTATTATACAAATGAAGCAAAATGAATTTGTGAAGCATCCCACCATGACCAATTATGAAACATCTCGTGATGGTGTAATCAGGAACTGTCGACTAAAATGACCAGTCGGCTCTGTCATTAATACTGGGTATCTCATATTTACTGTTGGGAAAAAGATATTTATCTCATAGATTCGTATATGAATGTTTTCATGGACTGATCAAAGATGGACTCGTGATCGATCACATCAATTGCAATAAACTTGATAATTCTTTATCGAATTTACAAGCTATTACACAGAGTCAGAATAATGCACTAGGTGGTACTGGGAAATATAGTAAGTTTACGAAACTTGTTAAATCGGTGAACACGGAGACTGGCGCAGAAATAATATTTCAATTAATGAATGCAGCTGGAAAATATTTTGATATTTGCATGCCTTCAGTATATCGTGTCGCAAATAATATAACCAAATCGGCTTATTCCAGAAAATTTAACCAAAAAAATATCATTTTGCTATGTTCCTATAGTATTAGATGACGAGGGGAGATACCTCCGTCAAGCAACGGCTTCTCTCTCTCTCTCTCTCTCTCTCTCTCTCTCTCTCTCTCTCTCTCTCTCTC
>JAECUM010004621.1:0-20704 GCA_016617855.1 Megalonaias nervosa | reverse complement strand
CATTTATCCTAATCAATCCCTGATACACGTGATCCCTTGCTGGATCCAGTGCACTTGAAAGGACTGTTATTCGCCATATGATTTGTATTCTTTATATATATATATATATATATATATACATATATACATATACACACATATAAGATCCCCTTCTGCCTATATGAACGTAAAACAAAACGAATGAACAAAGAGAAATTAACTGCTACTGCAACATAGAAAAAAATTATTTTCCCATAAGCACTTACTAATTGGCCCTACCCCTTTTTCAGTGCTGTGTACATGTATATCACCAGGCATTTAACCTAGGATTATTATTGCTTTATGGAATTATTTATTTATGCATTTTTTAATCTTTGGCAACAAAATGTTTCATTTCTATTTATGTCAACTACTTCAAAAGGATAGTCAAGTCAAAAAGTAACAACAGATAATAAAACTGCTTGAAATTATGGAACAGTTTAGCAGTATTGTGACATATGGACTGACAGAATGTATATGAAGTTACATACAAAGTTATGTCTAAATCAACTGAGAGAAGTACAAGTTTGCCTCCTATCAAAAATATTTAAGTGTGTATGCTTTTTCGTCACTTTCACCCATCCATTTGGTAATATTAAACTCATCAGATTACCAAATCAGCAATCATAAGTATATCTGTTTGAGCTGTTGCCAAATGAAAACCATGGTGCATGCTTAGTTGATTTTAAGTACAAATAGTAAGACTAAAGTTAAATACATATATAGTTCAATAAAAAATGTGTCACATGAACATGTATATTTAGTACAGAAGTACTGCACAAAGGCTGCACTAGATGTTTCTTGGATAGCACTATGTATTATGTCATTGTGTGTGAAGATGTTATGCAATTTAAAAGTGACTATGAGAATGATTTTTTTTTAAATCAAAGCATTTCTTAGCTTAATAACTGAAAAAATAGTCCATGATTGTATTTAGTTTCAATGTTTACCTGTAAATTCGCTATTAACCAAAACGGTATGTGCCATTCCTGTCGTCTTCTCCTCTAACCAATCAATAGGGGTCCTATAGAGGTGCTTGAAGAAACTTTCTCTCTTTGTAAGCAACATATCGGGGAAGTGGCAATAAAAGATAACCTTGGCCTTGGATAGTTTTAGAACCGGGATACAAGCAGAGATCTGGTCACATATAACCAGCTGGTATTGAATATAACTAAAAAACACTAAATATATCGCTGCATATATCATCCTTATGTATGCAAACAATGCATAACATCGACCAAACAAACTCCTTGGTAACCAGTCCCCAACAGCTGTAACCAAGAGCGTGCCATCCTTGGTTTCTTGAAAGCAGTGGTTTGGGTCGTGGTGAGCTGTAACAAAGTGTACAGAGTGTCCCTTTGATTTCAAAGCAAGTGCCGCATCAATCATGGCCCTTTCGGCACCACCTATACCTAAATCTGGATGAAGAAATACAATCTGCACCATTCTGCTTACTGAGATTTATTCTGTTACAGATTTGTCTTCATAAAATTAGTTCAAAGTATGCCACATAAGCATAATTTCCTCACACGGAAGTGGACACCACTTTTTACCCGAATCATCAAAAGAATACCTAAGGTAGATAATTCAAAATGGTATTTTTTTTTTATTTTTATTTTTTTTTGTGCCTATGGTGGCGCTTTACAGCTTCGTATTTTGCATAGCGTTATACTTTTAAACAAATAGAACTTCCCGAGTTTTTCGCGCTGTTTTTCCTGGCCATTTACAAATAAAAACTTGTATATTTTCGGGATTATTAATGTCAAAAGAACTTAACTTACTTTAATTGGTGTATGATTGATGATAATGTGTAATTTGAGTCATAGAGTGTGCAGATTGGCCTTACGTCAGATGTGAATGTTAAGAAACATAAAAACTGCTAACTCCGTTGGGTCATTGTCTCTTCCAGGACTTGAAAAAAAAAAAATAATTAAAAAAAATTGTTTAAAAAAAACAACACAATTTTTTAAAATTAAAAAAAAACAAAACTTTGTATATATTTTTCAATTCATTGCATTTTCAGAAGTTGGTGTTGTCTAGTCTGGCTAAATTCGAATTCCGTATTTTAATGACTGCTACAGATAGTCTGCTTTAGCCTAATTTTCAGGCTGATTTTTCGAGCACATGGGAGCAACCATTTCGGTTAGCTGTGTCCTTAGATCATTTCCACACTAGAATATATAATGAAAGTCACATTACACGAAAGTAACATAGATGTATGCCCACATTCACTCCGTTGAACAATGATTTTTGCCTTACACCTAACAGATTTTTTTTCTTTCTTCAATTTACCAATGAAATCGAGAAAGTGAATTGACCAAGCAGAGCTAGCAATGTTTTTGTCATAGATGCACAACTGAAGTAAGGCCAGTCTATTTTAACAATACCTAAAATATACATTGTCTTTTCGAAATAACCAGGATGACCACTGAGGAAAACCTGTTCAATTCCTTTTCTTTAAAGAACAGAGTTCTCATTGACGACGAATATTATGGGAGGTTTCTTTCTCGACTTCATGGAAAAGACTGAAAATATTCCGATTGTAGTGGTTGATCTGCGAAATTATTTCCAAACTGACTAATTTAGAAATCTTGCCTGGACTACAGGGTAGTGAATGACAAAACTGCCCCATTTTCAGTACAATATCCTAAACTTTCTTTCTCAAACTGAGTATTTTGGGTGGTCCCAATAACTGTAATGAACCAAAAGGAACAGGAACAAACCAAACCCACCATGAAATAAACAATAGTTCTTCACAGTGCGACTTTGCCTGCATATGGGCCAAGCACATAACTGGAAGATGAAGAAAATGAACATGTAATAGCACAGAGTGTATGGTATCGCGGGTCTTAAAGCCCCAATGCCGCAGTTTATCATAAATTTCACCATTCTTCCAATGTAACTAAAGTTTGTTTGTTTGGGTTTCTGGGTTGCTTTATGTTTTTGTTTTGTTTTCTTTTTTCAGGATGGAAATGATTTGTTAAAAGGCCATCTGACACAAACTGTTCTTTGAAATAATTAAGATATTCATTTTGGAATTAAGAGATGCCACCGCTTAATTCAGTCAACGAAGTCGCTCGTACTTCGATAAATTCCGTTAGTAACTAATCCAATAACGTTTGCGCGTGACGCACAAATGATTCGAGAAAGAATTAAGAAAGGCAACCCGCTTTTTAAGCGGATCTGAGAAGAATCGCGTGCATTAGATTAAAATAAGACTCGGGTGAATATTGGTGATCAGCTGTGGCACTTTGATGCGCGAACTTGGGCTGGAGAAAATCCGACATAGCGTGGTGGTGACTTCTTATGTTTACAACGGTGTTTGTCATCATATGTAGCAGCAGGCAGGGTGAACCCTACAAATTGGTTTCGAGCAAATTTTTCATAAAATAAAGGTTCCTACAGGGGCTGAAAAAATAATGTCAATAACGCTAAACCTAACCTCCTAACTTTTATTATTACCAAAACGGATAATGTTAGCTCATTTTTGTTATTTTATTTTTGAATCTTTGTTTTTTATGTTATAATGCGTTTAGTTTACTCGCGGGTCACTCAATTTTTGTCGGCCACCCTGCCTGCTGCTCCAACACATACATATATATCAGATTGACCAAATTAGCCCTTCCATCTGCCCTGCTAAATTTTAATTAGATATTTCGTTAATAAATATGGATAAATCTGAAGACGATTACAACAATATCATGAAAGCCCACCGTGAATCGAGTGAAGAGTTAAGGAACAAAGCGTCCCTGATAGAATTTATGGAATATAGAATAATAAAATTTCAAGTTGTAATTAATCACCTGAAAAACATAATTTCAGAATGCGACGATTGCAAATTAAAGTTGAAAAATAAGCAGAACAAAGTTGAAGAATAATTGATTTTTTGTCAAAAAAAACCCACATTTAAATTAGACGACCATTTGCAAATTATTATATGGTTGTCATCGGAGAACCTCACTCTGCTAGATTAGCAAGAGAGCGATTAGAGGCAATTAGAAAATATTTACCTGTTCGTGATGCTGTCAAGCAACAATTACAACAACGACAAGAATCTCATGTTGAATTTGAAGAGGATACAAAACAATTATTTAAACCAATTACAGAGACAACTAAACCTCTTCTTCCTGTTTTAGAGAAAACCGCTGAGGCAACCGAAAAAATAGCAGAAAGAACAAAACAGACAAAAAGACGTTTACGTGGACTTCCAGCTGATATAGCTGCTGCTCAACCAATACCAACGGCGCAAAAACAAAAAATTCTCTCAATGAGCAATGCTGAGCTACTTGATAAATTTACTGAGAAATTCACTGAGACAATTAATATCATTAAAAACTTTGACGATTTAGCTAATTTTGCTGCTACGAGTTTTGTTCGAAGAAATAAATTATTAAAGTCTGATCATCAAAATATCATTAAATCCCGTGAACAATGGCAAAGAGTACTATACCGCATACGTGCTGACGTTGAGCAAATTAAATCAGATGATGAAATATACAGAGATTGTAATAGGAATTTTAATTATTTCGTTAAATCAATTAAGGAAGAAGCAAGACAAGAAAGAGAAGAATCAAGACGAGAAAAAGAAGAAGCAAGACAAAAAAGAGAAGAAGAAGCAAGACAAATTAAAGAACAGAAAGAACGAGAAAAAGAAGAAGCAAGACAACAGAAAGAACGAGAAAAGGAAGAAGCAAGACAACAGAAAGAACGAGAAAAAGAAGAAAGAAGAATAGCAAAAGAGAAAGAAACAGCAGAAAGACCAAAACGAAAATATACAAAAAGAACACAATCTCCTCCGCCTCCTTCTGAAATATTGGAATCACAACCACCATTATCATCATCACCTCCTCCTCCACCACAACAACTTGGAGTATTAGGATTACCAATATCACCACGTGAACAGGATCTAACTAGGAAGGAGGAAATTGACAAATTAATTGAAAATATTATCGTACATAAAAAAGCACTAGAATCACATTTAGATCGTGGCGAAAGTATCAAAGACTTGAATCGTATTGTTATTCCAATAAAAGAATTTAAAAAAAGATTAAAGAAATTAGGAGCATCAGACTCTGAAATTGATAAAATTATTCCAAAATCTTATTTCGTATTTACTGGAGAAGGTCTCTCTACCGGAGGTGATTTTACTCTATGTCCTAATAACGTTATCTCTGATGTTGATCGACTAGAAATTCTCATCGGAGGAAAACGAGCTGGTAATAATTCTCCAGAAATAATTAATGAAGCTGCCGATATTTGCAGACGATTATTTACTGGCGGTATCATGGACGTTGATGTTTATCAGTCTCTTATTAATGAAATTGCCGATGACTACTTCAGTGACTGAGTACGTAATTAAATACAATTACTATAATAAAATGATCGTACATAGTACTCAACGTGGACCAACCATGGTCAGGGTAATAAATTCACGATTACCAGTATACAAAACAACCTACGGAGATGGACTAGGTGATGTTGTTCAGGGTCTATTTAAAAGGATAGCCCCAAAAGCAATACCGATCGCAAAGCAACTGGGAATGAAAGCTATTGATGTTGTTCGTGAAAAAGGTATTGGTGCTGTTGGTAATCTCGCTGGTAAAGCATTTTCAGCTATCAAAGATAGACTAGCACGATTAATACGACAAAAACCTCAACCACCAGTAAAATTACCTAGTACTGAAGTAATGCCTGCAAATGTCAGTAAAATAATAAATCAAGTTGCTAATCAAAAACTAGCAGAGTTGGCTGATGTACCAATGTCAGAAAAAGAAAAAAATATAACCGCTAGTCTGATAGCAGGAAGTGGTCTTCGTTTTAGACGATAATAATTATAATAAAGATGTTCAAGCGCATATCTGATCCAGCATTTGACATGGACGCACCAGTACTCAAAGATGAGTCTGTGCGTGATTATCAATATTATTCTTATGATGCTCGAATTCCAGATCAACGTGGACGAATTGAACTACAAGTTCAGGATACAATTAGGTATTTCTTACCCGCTGAGGCTTTTATTGAAGTAGAAGGTGAAATTTTATATAACGTTGCCCATGCACCAGTAGCATATGGAGACGATGTTAGTGTCGGTTTTGTTAATAATGGTTATGGCGTTATTTGATAGCGCCACGTATATGATTGACGGAAAAAATATTGAATCAATTCAGAAAGACGTTGACGTTGCAACGACAATACTTGGTCTTGCAAGATACAGCGACGATTATTCAAGATCAGCTGGTCCATCAATGATGTTTGCAAAGGATACAACTGATTCTCCAGAGTATCGACGCCCACAAAACCATGCTAGAAACGCCAACGCTGATATACAAAATATAATTATTAATGTAGATCCAGAATTTAACTTAGGATTTAGATCACGTCAAGCAATGTTGCGTGGTGGAAGAAGAGCATTTTCATGTGCCATTCCACTATCACATATCTTTGGATTCTGTAGAAATGTCAGAAAGGTTATTTTTGGAGCCAAACATACGGTTGTACTTGTAAGAAAAGCAATTGACAATGATGCAATATGGCGACCCGCTGGTGATGCTGGTAGAGTAATTCTGACAAAACTTTCATTGTGGATGCCAGTGATGACTCCAACAGTACCTGAAGAAGATCGGTTACTTGCTTTTATGAGTCAAGGTGGTAAATCAGCATTATCGTGGTTAACAATGACCACAGATGCTATCCAGAGTAATATTAATGGTTTATTTACATGGCAAATAGCTTCTCAACAAGGTGTTTCTGCACCACGACATATATTTATTGCATTTCAAAATGCTGCACGGGTGGATGATCAAACACGTAGTATTATGATATTTGACAATCTTGGTGTTTCTGAAGTGTCTCTGAGGATAAATGGACATCAAGAACCATCTGAGGATATATTACTGAATTTCGATCAAAATCATGTAGCACGTGCATATCATCGTCTGATGACGTTCATGGGACGTGATCAAAATATTGATACTGGTTTACAAATATCACAGTTAGATTTTACAACTTTATATCCAATTTATTACTTTTCGTTAGAACATTTAGATTTAACCAGACAATCTGTAGTCGATATACATTTTCGAGCTCATGTTAATAGAGATATTGGAGCTATCCCTAATTACAGAGCAATTGCTGTTATACTCAGCGATAAATCAATGTTACTTGAAGGTGTTGGTGGACGAATGCGAGTAGTTGATGCTCCAGTAGAAAACATGTAATTAGATCGTTTATGAATATTATAATGTCGTATAATCACGTTAATGTTAGTCTGACTCCTGGTCAGATTAAAAGGATACAATCAGCATCAAAAAATAACTGTGGATTAAAAATATTGCTAAAGAAAGAGCAGATGAGCGGCTCAAATAAATTATCTCTTACAGAACGTCAGCTCAGGCATTTCAATGAAGCCAAAAAATCAAATAAAGGTACAAAACTTAATCTTTCTGCGGGTGCCATTAAAGATATCATTAAGACGGGTGGTATATTTCCACTTCTTGCTGCTATACCAGCATTAATAGCCGCTGCAGCCCCAGCTGTTGCAAAAGCAGCTGCATTAGGCGCTGTTGGAACCGCTGCTGGAATGGCATTAAAGAAAGCAACAGGAAAGGGAATCAAAAAAAAGGGAAGGGGTCTAAGATTACCAGGGACTCCACATTCATGGTACGGAAAAGGCCTAAGATTACCAGGGACAGTTTACTAATATCTCCTATGTCCAATTTTGATTTACTAGATGCTGCTAAAAATTAAAAATAAAAAATTTTAGAGGAGTTTTTATGCGAGATCAATTACCGAAACAACCAAACAATATTGAAACCGGTATTATTAATCTCGATGAAAACTCTGGACCAGGCACGCATTGGGTCGCTTATGCAATTGATCCACGTGGAATTATTTTTTTTTTGATTCATATGGACTAGCTCCACCAAAAGAATTCTTAAAGTATATTAGCAGCTATCAAAGTACTCCAATATGGTATTCAACGTTACCAACACAAACATTAACTGATCCACCAATATGTGGTCGAGAAGTACTTAACGTACTTGATGCTATATCAAAATCAACAAAACCACCTCACAAAGTTGTGCTTGAATATACTACGTTGTCACATTTAAACAGACATTAGTAAATATAATGGTGGATATTTACGGAAGATCTTCTCGTGGTAAAGCTCAGCAGCAAGCTGATTTATCTAAATGCGCAACTCTCGATCAGCTCAGAAATGAGATTGACGATTTATTAAACATAACCAGTGTTGATCAAAATGAAGTAGTTGTTTTTCAGGATAAGGAAGGACGATTAAAAACTAGTAATATACAACTGCCAGATGTACTTATACGAGTTCCTAATGCGGTGGTTAATAATATAGTTACTTTTACTGATCAGGGTAAAATACAAGATTCCGGTACGTCAGTCAGCGATTATATTAAGAAAGCTGGTGATTCATTTACAGGTGGCATTATTATGAATCAAAATAAGATTATAGACCTTGGAAACCCAACCGCAGATACAGACGCCGCAACAAGGAAATACATCGACGATCAAGAATCTAAATACGTATTGGCCAACGGCGGTATAATGCGTGCATTTCTTAATATGAATAATAATGGTATTAATAATCTTAGAACACCAGAATATGATTTTGATGCTGCGACGAAGAAATACGTCGATGATAAGGAAATTCCTCTAAAAACAATCGGTGACGAAATTACTACACTTAGTGCTACTTTTTCTAGACATGTAGAAACGTTCTTAAATTTTCGTAGAAATGTAAACAAAACCATTAAAGATTTTTTGGGGAACAACCAATCGTTGACATAAAACTAGCTGACGTTAACATGAAACTCAATGATATTGTCAGTGGAATACCTAATATTGTTCAAAAAACTAATCTGATTAAAATTCCACACAGACAAATTAAAAATATCGTATATACAGTAGCATCGGGATTAACAACATGGTCACAGCAAAATAATACTATTAAATATACCGCGGAGGTTACTGGTGTTTATAGACTATCTATCTTTAGCTCTGCAAAGTTTAAAATTTATACTATAACATTTCCGTGGCGTCATTCAACAGATGCTTTCTCTGGAGTTGTATCTATAGTGTTAAATAAGGATGCTGAAGAAATATTTTTACTGGAAGCAGATGATCAAACAATAACCGCAACGTCTTACTGGTGGTGTTTGGAATTTGTAGCTGAAACACCGCAATTAGTCACTTAATATAACAATAATGGATCAACCTCAGTCTCGCATCGACGTTCAACGTTACAGATGCAATCAGGTATGTGAGCGTCTGACTAAACTAAATAATTTTATCGACTATTATAACACGAAAATAAAAAAATACAAAAGACGTATAGTTGTTATTGATGTAGTTGTTTACTCGGTTTCTGCTGTTATTGCTGGAACAGGATTATTATTATCAACATTGACGATGACAGCACCTACTGTTATAACCATTATTGTTTCAGCATCAACGACTATTGCTGGTGTTCTCGGTATTATAGCCAAAAAGATAGATACCTGTACAAATGCTAAATTGCACGATTATATGATTAAATTACATACAGTGGCAGAGGCATGTTCTAAACTATCTTTGTACGTTTCTTCGTGTGTTAGTGATGGTGAAATATCCGATACTGAATTTGCGATGATGATGAAAATCTATGATGACGCTTTTAAGGTGATCGCTAATGACTTTAATGAATTAAATAATAATGATAATAATAATGACAGACAGGGAGTTACTTCAGCAGATCATCACTAATGCAACTCCGTCAAAAACTACTATGATATCGTTAAGTTCGACCAATCCTGAGTTTAGTGTCAATTTTCCAACATCAATTCCTGCAAAAGAAATAGCATTAGCGCAATTGCGAGTTTATTATAGCTGGCCCAATATTAGATCAAAACCATTTGGTGGACTACAGCCAAATAATTCATTAGTATTCGCTAATAAGAATAAGCCTGATGGAACTCCTGATTGGCAAGTAGTTGCTATTCCAACGGGCAGTTATCAAATAGAACAGATTAATGATGAGTTCCAACGTAGAATTAAATCTATTACAGGAAAAGAATCCAAAATAGCAATTACTGTTTATGAACCAACACTATCTGCGGTTATTGAAATAAATTCCCCTGATTATTCCGTAGATATTTATCAAAGTTCGATTAAATCAGTATTAGGATGGCCTGAAGATCCACCGGTTTATCAAGGACCACCAGAACCACAACGATCTGATTTCGTCGTAGATGTTGAAAAATTTATAAAACCTCCAGAATATCGAAAAACTTATCCGTTTATAGAGACTCCGGATGCTTATCGTGGTTATGCACAGTATAATCATTTTATAGATTTTGTTCGGGGTAAAGGTACAACAAGAATAGCAACAATTAATGTTGAAGAAATTAACTCAAAATCAAGACCAATTAAATCTGAACACGGACGTGTACTTAATGATCTAAGAAATTTATTTTCCAGCATCAGCGCTTCCTACAACGATGACTTAAAAAATCAAATAATTGAAACAATACAACATTTGAATCAGGTTGCATCAGACTTAGAATATGTAAATAAGGCTATCGTTGACAGAGAAAAAACATTAAACGTACCGGTAGATAGATTTCTTAGTACTTATATAGTTAATGAAGATGATCCTATTCAGCGAGTAAGCTATAAACGTTTATTTAAAACAGTATTTCTTAAATATTATGGAATCACAGAAGAACAGCTACCAACATTTGTAATTCCGGGATTTAACTCTGAAGAGCTAAAGAAGTCGGTTAATGATCTTATTGATGAACATTTTAAAAGAATATGTGATTCATGGAAAAAATTAATACCTACACCAACTATTCTTAAATATAATAATGATCCACATGGTGGAGGTCGCCATATCTCACCTGATATTGTTAATATAACATCTACGATCGCGGTCAATCTAGTATGTGACGTAATTGATGACAGTTATCAAGTAGATCTTTCAAAGTCTAACCAGGCCCAACAGGGGTATATACTATATACATTCAGTCCCAAAGATCCGCCCGGGTGGTTAATTGTATCTGAGCCAATTAATCCAGTTTATCTACGTGTACATAATCCATTATTATCAAGAATAAATTTCAAACTTACTGACCAGGCAGGAAACATTTTGGATCTAAGACAAGAGTCTCTTAATATTAATTTGTATATACGCTCATAGAACGTCTGATTAAATAATCAGGGGCAAAGAAATAATCTGATTAGTAAATGTATGAATAATAATCAATTCCTATGATTAAAGCAATTGTATATATAATAAAGCGAGATAACTCTGCTATCTCTCTCTGCGGAGTAAATTAAACGATTATTTCCCTTACTACTACGTCGTTACCTGTACAAACCCAGTTGTATATACGTGTATAGCGTATTAGTCCGTCTGTCTGTTACCTTAACGAATTATAACTCATACGTGCAATTATTTTATGAATTTTGAAAAATTGAAGTACAGTTCTACATTTCTATTAGTAATACAAGTTCTGTGAGACAGCGCAAATATTTTATATATACTTAAATTTAACTGCATTATTGATAAGAGAGCAGTGGCCGAAGTGGTAAGACGGTTGGACGTAGATCAAAGTTGTGCAGACTCTCGTGTGTTCGAGTCTTCAAAAATGCTAAAGATATTTTATCTTGCATTTGGCGACGGATGCTATTTAATTGGGGTACGAAACCCAACAGAAAAATAATACAACTTTCCCACCATGTAACCACGTGGTGGGTGTAATTTTGCACTCCCCGGGGTTTATATGGGGGGAGTTGTATAAAATCTGTTGGACGTAGATAAATCCCCCCCCCCCCGTTGTATTCCGTCCATAGTTAAGTTTATGTTTGTGCCGTCTGCAAAAATCAAAATCATCACCATTTGTATATATTCATGTTCATACAATCATATGTCATTAGGATAAGTTTATGTTTGTGCCGTCTGCAAAAAATATAATCAAAATCATCACCATTTGTATATATTCATGTTCATACAATCATATGTCATTAGGATAAGTTTATATTTGTGCCGTCTGCAAAAAATATAATCATAAGCATCTGTCTATAATCATACAATCATAATCATTTGTATATAATCATAAGCATCTGTATATAATCATACAATCATAATCATTTGTATATAATCATAAGCATCTGTATATAATCATAAGCATCTGTATATAATCATAATCATTTGTATATAATCATAAGCATCTGTATATAATCATAAGCATCTGTATATAATCATAATCATCCTCAAAACAGTCCCCTGACCTTCTGATCCTGCTAGGATGTCATATGGCAACTTAGAGGTTCACGTAGGGTTATGGGGACTACATTTTTTTAAAATAATTATTCAGAGACTGATATTATTTTTTATTTTAAAGAAATAATTATTATATAATGAACAAAGAAAACATTAATGATATTATTTCTGCTATTAAAAAATTAAAACATAACGGAATAAATCTCTCCGATAATCTCGATCCTGAGAAAATATTATGCGATTATGAAATATTAAAACAAAGAAAAATTGAAAATAAATACACATTACCATCCAATTATAAATTCGTAAAATTAATCTATCAGTCTATGTTAGAATCCTTGGCAGTGGTAAATGAAAAGCAGGTAAAGCTATTTGCGCCTCTTGCACGTTCGATCGAAAATATCAGATCTAAACTATCTCGTGAATACGAGAAAAAGAAGATCGTGGATAATCGTGTAATGCAATTGAGAAAGATTATGTTATTTGATTCTGTTAAAAATGAAAGTGACACTGACAGCAGCGACGGTGAAGGTACCCATAGCAAAATATAGAGTCGAACTATATACAATTTATTTGTTAGGAAGACAGAGTTAGATATATTCAAATATTATCGGCTGATCATATTTTATTGAATATGCTGATCTAGTAATATTATTTGCGACAAATTGTACCGATTGTGGATGTATGCTAAAATGTTTTGCAGCCGCATATATTGATGGAAAAGTAATTTCCCGTCCTGTTTCTGTATTTATGGATTTAATAGATCTTCTTGCAAACTTTTTACATTTTCCAGTATTTCCACGTGCAGCATTCTGACTAGGTGTAATAGCTTGCAGGTTAGATAACCGATTATTCTGGGGATCTCCATCAATATGATCAACTACAAGTCCATCTTTGATCAATCCAAAATGACATTCGAATATGAATTTATGTGAGTAATAATGTTTATTTTTCCCAGCACGAAATTTAAGATAACCAGTATTATTAATACTACCGACTGGTTTTTTCATTCTACAGTGTCTGATTACACCATCTCGGGATGCTTCATAATTTTTTATTATACGATGTTTCACAAATTCGTGTTTGTTACGAAATGTTTCTTTTCTTAATTCTCTGATAATATCATTGTCGATATCATCATCATGGGTCTGATTTGTCTGAGTCATTTTATATAATAATATTATTTGTCTAAATCATTGTTTTGAAATCTAACCAGATAATCTTCTACGGTTTGTATAGGAGATTTACCTGACGAAGTATTATTTTTTTTGGTCATAATATCGTTTTAGTTCCCTGTATTTTTTTCCGCCACATTTTAGACACAATTGAGTTTTTCCTCTGACTCCAACACCACATTGCACACCTGGTATTGGTCCTGTACTTCCATTTTTGATACTTTGTGCATGATTTCCGCAGTATTTGTTTACACATGATTTATTACAAAGAGAAGTGTATCCAATTCTGAGCCAAGCACATTTGTTTTTTGTTTCAAGCATTATATATATATATATATATATATATATATACTAAAATTTTAATTTAAATATTTGTCTTAATTATATGAACGAATTATCGGCAATTGAACCTAAAAGAGCTAGATTCGATCTCGATCGATTATCAGAATATAAATTTAGTACTTTGATGCAAGATCTGGCATTAACAAATAAGGATGTAACCGAACGTATTCGTGAAGCCAAAAAGGAATTTCGTAATAGTGGCGCTGCTCATGTATGGTCAACATTCAGAGTTGGAAATGTTACTAATATGATGAATGACAAACGGGGAAAAGTAATTATTAATCACCTTGATAATCAAAAATATTTTATTTTAATAAAATTTATTGTAAATACAGAAGAAGATATTTGGATTATTCGTGATAAGCGCGATCCAGTACGTATACAATCAGGAAATAATATTGTTCTCTTAAATAATAAATCTAAACCCGGAATACTAACCGGTGTTGACAAATTATATTATGAACGTGCATATCCAGTTACTGCAGTTGTATATGCGATATATCCGCTGAATAATAAACCTGACGTCAATAATCTAAAGCCTATGAAACTGTCAGAGTCAAGAATAAACTGTGTAGCTGAACGAGTTACAGAACATTTCATAAACGCGATACGTGGTAATGGTTTAACAGATTTACGACGTAAAAAAATAAATACTTGGGCAGAATCAGTTAAAGATACTGGAGCATCTATTAAAGATGTTGCTGATCTAGAAAAGAAATTAAGATTTCCAATAACAGTAAAGACGTTAACAGGAGATGTTTTATATAAACCGAAATACATAAAAAATGGAGCTCCGATAGATATTATTGATCATAATTCGCATGCGTGGACCTCAGCAGTAACAATATTTCCACGAGACAGAACGGTTAAATTTTATGATGGTCATATATTTGATTTTATCAAAAATATCAGTAAAAGTGACCCTGTATCTGTTTGGTTATTTCAAAGTTCAGAATATGATTATTACGATCAGTTTGTACGGCCTAATGGTGATATTTACCGTACAGAATCTCTTAATGTAGAAATGGAACATCTTGCGCTGAAATATACTTCAGACGATGTCAAAGTTAGACAATTATTAAATAATTGTTTTACAGTTCCATCTGTAGCGGCTCATTTCGCTCAGGAGAAAAATTTATGGAAACCAACACGATCGGAATTTCTTGAAGATATTCATAAAAGCTGCGTAGAATATGGACACGGAGGATTATGGAATACTAAATATAAGTGTAATGACGTTATATCTGTTGATATGGTAGCGTGTTATCCTGGAAGTTTTCTTGGATACGGAGAATGTTCTGAATACTTTAAGAGATTCGGACATCCATCACACGAGATGACCAGGGTTGGGATAAACGGACATTTACCAGATTTTGATTTAACCGGATTTGCTCATGTAGAATCATTCGAGTTTGCAGAAAATCTCCATCCGATTACTTATGCTTGGTTTGGAAGACATTTTTCAGAAAAATGTTGGGTTCCAATAGTACTATTGCGATATATGTTTGATGTTGGAATTTTAACATTATTGAAGGTGAGTGAGGCGATTATATCGTATAGTCCACAGAAGCAAGTTTGGTTACCAGAACCAAATAGATTTAATATTGATGATGCCAGGAAAGAATTCCCTAATCTTAATGAAGATGATATTATTAAAATTACTAATAATATACGTAAATGCAGAGACGAGCATGATGAAAAACTTGCAAAAGATCTTGGTAGAAAGATAATTGGTAAATTTACTCAAGGAGGAGCCTATGATCATAAAAGACACTGTACAAGATTAATTATGGACGATGCTGAACTCGATTTTATAATAGCTGATACAACAGAAAAAAATACATTTATAAATCGGAGTAATGCTTATTTGTCAGACGGAACCAAACTAGGTACAATTGTGAGTTATCTTGATGGTGACTCACCACAATTTACTCATTTAAGATCATCTATGTTGGCATATGTTTATATAAATCTACTGTCTATGATAAATAGATTTTCTCGTGATGCTGTCAGAGTCACCACGGATTCGTTCTACATAAATAAAAAATATACGGGTTTGTTAAAACCGCTACTTGGTAATGGTGAATGGGGATCATGGAGAATAAAACAGGAAAATATACTTAGCTATTCTGAATCCGCCGACGTTGAAATTGAGGAAATATATTACAAAAATAATAATCAAGCATCAAAGTCATCAGCACCATCTGTATATGATCCTGTGGCTAGACATAAGACTGTTTATCTTAATGGATGCGGTGGTTCAGGTAAAACAACACGTGTGATTAAATTATTCATGAATAATAATTCGGATATAATTGTTTTGACACCGACACATAAATTAGCCAGAGAAATAAAAGAGCGAGGAGTAAAATCATGTACTTATCATAGTTTCTTTAGATGGTGTGGAGACACATGGACTCCTGAGCGAATGGGTGAGAAATATATACCTAAATATATTATATGGGACGAGATATGCACGGTGTCGTTAGAAATATTAAAAACATTTCTCGACTGGCTATTGACAAAGAATACTGCTGTAATAATGTGCGGTGATCATGGTCAACCACCACCTTTTATTGGACAGTCTCCACATGAATGGCTGAAGAATAACGTAGATTATTATGAAGAAATAAATGATGACCATAGAGCTATTGACGAACCGCTGAAGGAATTTAAAAGATTAATCAGACTTCAGCCAGACAGAGTACAATGTGAAATAATGCGAGGAGTAATTCCAGAGACTTCTATGAATGATTTTCTAAATTTATAGAATCCCGCTGATTTAATAGTTGCAAGTAGAAAGATAGTTCGTGATGAACTACAGGATGAATTATTTCTGTTACATAAAGAAAAGTTTTCAGATCTACATATACCTTTGTGTTATCGCCCAGCAGATACTCGACGACAGAATATTAATGTTGAAATTCCTGGTGGTGGAATACAGAATCTTGTCTTGAATGATATTATTTTAGTCGATATTAATAATGTTGAGAATGCGCTGAATATGAATAAATCACCGTGGACGTTAGGATATGCTATAACTATTCACTCGTCACAGGGGTTAACTATTTCTGATACAAATATTTGGATTATAGATGATCGGATTGAATGGTCGAATTTAGTCTATCTCGCAGTTTCTAGAGTCAGAAGAATATCTCAACTACATAGGGTTATTATGAATTTTACAGAAAATAATGATCAAACTGTTAATAATGACGTAATAAGAAAGAAACTATATGGTTATAAGCAGTATGACAAAAAAAATAAGCGTGACTTTGATATTGATACTGAATTTATTATAAAACTAAAACAACTACAGAATAATCATTGTGCAAGCTGTAACTGTAATATGTTATGGCAATATTCGAATAATAATCCAAGACAATTTACTGTAGACAGAATTAATAGTGATCTTGGTCATATACGTGATAATGTGATGCTGACCTGTCTTGAATGTAATCGACGTAGAGGTTCTGGTTATGTAATTGTATGTGGTGGTAATTGTGTGTCTTTAGGAATTACCTGTAATTGTTCACGTACAAATCCACGTTGAGGGGCTGTCGAATCTAATCTGTAGATTGGAGGTCTACCAGTAGATCTAACTACACTAGAAATTGTAAGTGTAGTCACACTCCAGATAGGATCAGTTGCTCTTTTTTTACCACCTTCAAGTTCGCCAGGTTCATATAAAGATCTTACATTTACATTACCTAATACTGGTTGAGGTTGATGTCTGTCATTGCTACGGGGTATATATTTTTTTGTAATCGCATTAGAAGGTTTCATGGAAGTTGAACGAGTAATTTCGTTATTTAATGCAGCTATCACACTTGGTAACCTTGCAACCCATTCACGAGATCGCTCACCGGACTTAAAGTCGGTAGATATTTCCCTTGCGTATTGATATCCAAATAACCGCTCAGCAAGTGTTCGATTAAATCGTTCAACGATAGCCTGATCACGATGAATTTCAGTGTGTCCTCGTCTGATTTTAACGTTATGTCGCTTCATCAACGATAATACTGCACCAAGAAATTCTTTGCCAGGATCAACCTGTAATAACTGTGGCCATCGCCAAGGTCCTCGCTGATAAATTCGTTCAAACGCAGATGCAACTTCAGACGCTGTCTTTGTTGATAATGGTTCAGCTTCTTTATATCTACTTGCAACGTCAACGACAGTTAATGCGTATTTGTATGTGCGTGATTGACGTTTACCAATTTTAATGGTATCGTGTGGTAAAAATAAAATATCTGCTTGATGAACCTCATTAGGGACGCTGACATCAAAATGTACATACTGAATTTTTTTAGGTGGTGGTAGATAAATTTGCCATATTGCCTGTCGTGCTAACCACGCTGCAGCAACAGAATGTGAAACTTTTGCTGCTTCAGATAATTTAGTAATCGCTGATCTGCCTCTCCAATATCCTCTTGGGCTATAATAAATGGATTCCATTATAATATTTATATAATTAATTACCAGCCCCTAACATTATTTTACTTTTCATGGCAGATTTTACTAGAAAACTAGCTAATGTATCTCTGACAGATTTATTAGGTATAGAATTTAATGCATGAATCAATTTTACATCTGCGAGATGCCTTTGTTGTAAATCTTTACTTTTATACGCAACATCATGAACATGACACGCTTTATCAATCTTATTTATTGGATGCTCTCCTGATCTTGGTTGATCTTGATCATCAAGTCGGATATCAAGTCGAGTTCCAGGACCGCAATAATTATATCCAGGAATATGTTTCTCACCGGGATATTTAGCCCACGGAGTTCCTGGTAATTTTCCTAATAAAGCGGCTATATCTCCACCTGTCTTTGATGAAATAAATTTGTATTTCTTGGTACCACATTTTACACATTTGCCCGTCAGAGCACGTCGTTTATTCTTCGTTGTTATTGTAGTTAATTCAGCAGTGGGTGTAGGAATTTTACACCGAACACAATATAGACTCATATTATTTATTATATGGATACAATTGACTTTTCGGCGACACGAAAACAGGAGCCAGTGAAGCATCATCCATCATTACCAAATTCGATAAGAATGATTATATTAGGTCCATCTGGATCGGGTAAAACACAACTATTACTAAATTTAATAATGAGGTGGTTAAAATGGAGTAAACTGTATTTAGTAGCACCATCTGTAGATGATCAACACTGTTACGAAGTACTTAAAGATTTTAATGAAAAAGCGAAATTAATTAATGAAGAAGATAAAAATAATGATGTTATCGATTTTATCACCGATATTGATGAAGCACCGTCAATAGATGATCTAGATGGATTTATTAATAATTTAGTGGTGTACGATGATGTAATGCTGGATAAACAAACAAATCCAGCTAGAATACTTTCCAGAGGTAGACACAAAAATACAGACGTTATATACGTCACTCAGCGTTATACACAAATACCGAAGGTGATCAGAGACAACTGCAATATTTTAGTTGTATTTAATGGAATAGATAATTATACGTTAAAAAATATTTACTATACCTGGTGTTCAGGGGATATGGATATGATGAAGTTCAAAAACTTTTTTGCTCAAGCATAGGCTATTCCATTTGGATATATAACAATAAATCTACATGATCCAAGATCTAGATATCGTGTAGGTCTGGATAAAATCTTTGGTTAATTACAGCAGCAGGCAGGGTGGCCGACAAAAATTGAGTGACCCGGCGAGTAAACTAAACGCATTATAACATAAAAAACAAAGATTCAAAAATAAAATAACAAAAATGAGCTAACATTATCCGTTTTGGTAATAATAAAAGTTAGGAGGTTAGGTTTAGCGTTATTGACATTATTTTTTCAGCCCCTGTAGGAACCTTTATTTTATGAAAAATTTGCTCGAAACCAATTTGTAGGGTTCACCCTGTCTGCTGCTTATGTTGTGTTCCAGCTTTCGGCTGAAATCGGTTTACCCACTGATGTCACCCATCAACATTGTATTAATTCGTACACATGTGAAAAATGGCTGGGTTTTTCAGTGCGAGGGAGAAATTACACGACTCATAATGTGATGAAACATCGATGTTATTTGGTTTTAATGGAACCTAACGATGTTTATGACCAATATCTTTCAAGATTAAGTATTATTCAGATGATATGGCATGCAACGCCGAATCCGGGATACAACATTTTTGGAGTATTCCTGTCTAGGTTTTTATTAGAAAATATAATACAAGACCATATAGAATAAATGTCGAAAGTATTTATTTGCAAATTACATTAAGTACAAGAACAGATGAACATGCAATTACTGAATGCCGATACAATTACATATACATAACATTTAAGATTTAACACCAGACTTATGTAAACCAGATAATTACACGAGACAAAGGTGATAATCTCCAGTGGGGGAAGTGGCAATGGAACTTCAAAGATAAATGTACCTTTTCCACTTCTTTCTGAGTGGATTAAAGAATATATTTGAAATGACGTTTATCATTTAAAATTTCAGTTATGGAAATATATGGCATGAGTTGTTTAAATCGGGGCGGTGAATTAGATGAAGGTGAAGTGTTAACCTTCAGGCGCTGAAAGTGGTGAACATCGTAAGGTGAAGGCGCAACGCGAGTTCGCCTTCTAACGAAGGTGAAGAGATACGGAGAGGCAGAGACTTAACGCTACTGAAGTAATATACTTGTATATCAATTCCTGAAGGAACAATTTGTATGTTTCCCAAAATTGTCTTCGCTGGTTAATCGCGAGTATAATTCGTCGAAGGTGAAATCATATCAAGCAATATGGTAGAACACGTCACTGCAGGAAAAATAACTAAATTCTGGAATTCCCCGTAATGTCCATCTTCCCTAACCCAGGTTCCGATGTGATAAATCTATCT